>JAJEKB010001458.1:191640-223629 GCA_022393335.1 Macrotrachela quadricornifera | reverse complement strand
TATTAATTTCTATTCAATATAATATTCATTTTGTGCCAAGATAGATTAAGAAGTTTTTATTTTACAATTAAGTTCAATAATAAACTATGACTCGAAATTAGTTCGACGATTGATATTTTGAATATTTCTCTTTTATGCTCTTCTAAATCGAGACATATTTCTATATTAAAATTTCGGTTTTTTTTGAAATTGTCAAGATAACTATATTTGGTTAGAAGAAAACTACTACAATTTATAAAAAGATGGAATGAGAATAGTCGAAATTTTGTCTATTCTAAAAACACAAAGTGCAATTACAAAAGAAACAATCTTATGTAAATTATTGATGTTTTTCATGTTGTATCTATTGATATATTTTTTTAAAAATAGGACAAAGTAAGTGATGAAAAAACAAGATGTAAAGCACAATCACTCATTATACACAACCTGTCAGTTTTTACAGGTTATTTGTAGTTTTTTACTTTTTACCATTTTTATTGAACATTTCAAACATCATCTTTTATATAGACATATGCCACGACTTAATAAAATATAAAAAATTTTTCTTTCTCTAAGATTAACTTTATCACAAAATATAATTTTATTCTTTTATTTCTCATCTCTCTCCAATTCTTTCTCAGCAGATTAATAAAATCTTTCAATTTGTGTTTGATTTTATTTTATTTTTTTTTATATACAAATAAAATTTTATCTATCACATTGGATCAGGACTAGCAGCACTGTCACTAATAGTAATAACATTTGCTGTTGATGTATGTTGATCGATAAATGATTTAATAGATGAACTAACTCGTTGACCCAATGATTCATTCTAGAAATATAAATAAAATAAATTTACTAAAACGATTAAATTTAAGTCTTTAATCAATAATTAGATGAATATTTTCCTATATAAAAAATGATCTCTTTTTAAAAATATATCTTAACTTACATTAAGTGTCCATGCAATATCAATATCTCCATTTGATTCAATCGATACACGTAATTGTTTATTATCAATATGTAAAAGATTATCAGAAATAAGTATAATACGATGTTTTGATTCATTATTATCACCATTCAATTCTCGTTCAAGTAATTGTATTAATGAAACTAATTGAATAGGACGAATATTAGATGATGATGAAAATCGAGAATGAAATTGAACTATATGATGAACAAGACCTAATTCATTCATAGCTGTTGACGGTCGAACAAGACGAAGACGCTAAAAAAATAAAAGAAAATTTTTTTATCATAAATATCTTATAAAAAAATTATTCTTTATCTCTTACTCCATCTTTAATAATTAATGTGCCTCGCATTTGTTTTGTTCGTTTTGCAGATCGACTAACATCAGCAGTTTCTTCTGAAAATATAATATCAAAAGAAAAAGAAAAACCTATTCATTATAAAATAAATCCAAAATACCTTTTAATTGTTGTACAAGTTCAGGTTCAATATCAACTGGTACACCATGTGGAGTTTCAATAACTATTGTTTCACCATTAGCTGGTTTAAAACAAGGAATTTCTATATATATATAAATATATGATATATTAAAGAAAAAGAATAAAAAAAAAAAGCCAAATAATTATATTAACTTAATTCATCTTTAACTCGACCACAAAGAAAATCCATTACTAAATCTTCACCATGAACTAAAACGACGTTACTTGGTTGACATTGACGAATAATTTGTGTTATGCCTTTTGCATCAGCATGAGCTGAAAAAGACATATAATGAACTTGCATTTTAGCTTCAATTTCTTTTCCATCAAACATAAAACGTCGTTGACCAAGTAATAATTTTGAACCAACAGTATTAGCAACACAATAACCAGGAATAATAATCTTATAAATATATAAAAATAAATAAAGAAAAATGGATCTATATTTCAAACCATATTCTTTTCATCTGGTGCCCATTTTTTAAATAAATGTAATGAATAACCAGCATGAAGCATTCCAGGTGAAGCAAATACAATCATTGCACCAGGTTGTTCTGCATATGATCGATCCCATGGCTAGAAATATAAACATATGAAAATCCTTATCAATTTAATATTGAATAGACTAATATGTGGAATTCGTATATCTTCTTTAAATTCATTATATTCATACAAGAATACATATATAAAGTAAAGAAATGCCTAATAAATTTTACATCATCTACATTTTTATGGGTATTAAAGAGGAATTTCAAAAGCAAGGAAGCTTGTTTTTGATTCCTGACAGCAGATGTGAACAGGTTATTCATCATTTCGATAGATACAGAAATTCTTACACTGATTATGGTCGAAAGTTAGAAATCGAGATTAGCTAGCTATCAGGTTGTGTACCTCCAAATATAGAAACGTATGGAGACTATTTAGAGATCAAGAAAGTCTTTGGAATGTTCTACAATGCTTCAAAAGATTCTAAATAGAGTTTGTAATAGTAATCGGTGTCTTTTCTCTTGCTATTAATCTATAGGAAAAAGATGTTATGCTACGAGTTAGTTATTAGAAAAATGGACTTAATAACCTTTATCTTCAATCCATAAAGAAAAAGTATTCAATGACCTCTGAATTTGATATATATCAATACGTATTTATTGACTTTTACCGTCCATTACTATTCAAGACCTATAGGAAAGATGTTTTACGTTTGTTATTATGAAAACCTATCCATTGATTTATATAATAACAATCATATACCTTTATATGTTTAAAATCAAAAATATTTTTTTGATGAAATGTTGATTGAATTTTTTCATTTGTCCATGAAACAAATAGTGAATAATAAGTATTAACTTTTTCTGAAAGACCCGATGCAAAATAAATTGGTACATTTAAATTCATTCGTTCTAAATATGTTTCTAATAAAATACATAATTCTTGTGCACGTCCAACAGCAAATACAGGAACAAGAACTTTACCACCACGTCGAACACATTCAACAACTTTTGACATAAAATCACGTTCACGTGCACGTCGAGAATCTCGTACAGTTGAACCATATGTTGATTCAGTAATTAATACATCTGGTCTACAACGATCAATATGTGCTGAACCTAAATGACGATCAGCTGTTGTATTAAAATCACCGGTATAAACAAGTGTTTGTTGTCCAACACGAATATGAAACATAGCTGCACCCAAAACATGTCCAGCATAATAAGCTTTTATCTCAAAATCTGTATCGACCTATAATAGAAAAAAAAAACGAATAACTTGTTTTATTTTATTTGTTATAATAAAAACTAAAAATTTACTTTAACAGTTTGTCCTAAACTAACAGGAATCACTTTTTTCATACAATTTTTAATATCTTCTGTTGTATAAGGTCCTTGTTGTGTTGTTTTATCTGTTGTTACTTTACGAAAATCTTCCTATATATAAAATAAATTACAATCAACAATTATTATAAATTATAATTTATACATACAAGAAGAAGAGGACAAACTGCTTTTGTTGGATAAGTCATATATAATGGACCATTATAACCAACAACTTCTGTCATATAAGGTAATGCTCCACAATGATCTAAATGAAAATGACTAAATAGAAAATAGTTATAAATTATTCAAAAAAAAAAAGGAACAAATATTTCAATACCTTATAATAACACAATGAATATATGGTGTCAATGGACCATCCTTGCATATAACAGAAAAATCTGGAAATCGACGCTAAAAAAAAATAACATTTGATAAATAAAAATTAGAAAAGAAAGAAAATAATTTACATCATCATGAAAGCCCATATGAAGACCACAATCGAGCATTATATTTTTTCCACCCATAGTAATAAGTATACAACTACGACCAACATCTTGACCAGCTCCTAATGGTAAAATACGTATCTCAGACATCTGAAATTATCGTATTAAAACAAATGATCTATTTAAAATTATTCATATATCAACATTGAATATAATAAAAACTATTCCAATATTATTTCAATTAACTTATCTGTCTGTGAAATATTTTCATATAATATAAAACATAAATTCCATAATTTCGTATGGGAATTGCCATGAAAAGAAAAGGCTAGAATCTATTTATTTAAGGGATTTGAAAAAAAAAAAGAAAGAATAAAAACAGGCAAAATCAGTTCATATGTGTAAGTCTACATATTCCAAAAGTTTCGGAGTTTGACCAATGCAGGACGTTCATCAATCGCTTCCACACCCTAGAAAAAGCAAAAAAAAATAACTTGTTTTTCTATAATTTATTATATTCAATTAAATACATACACGAGGATAATATTCATTTCCTGTAATACGTCGATCTCGTAAATACATATAATAATCTCGATCATCTTTCGTCATATTTTTTGGTCCATATTTCTAATTAAATAAATAAAATAAATTTTATTAATTAAATACTATCAAACTTACTTTTCCATTAAGAAAATACCAATTGCCTATATAGAGAGTTGGTGCAGCTATAAGCAGAAGTGGACCTGCAGTAAGAACAAGTGATGGAAGAATTTCAAACCAAACCATTTCTATCTAAAATATTACATAACAATAATACGATACATATATATATTAATAACAAAGAGTTTAAATGAGATATATATATATATAAGCATTAATAAATGTTTGCTAAATATCACATTGAATTTCAAATTGTTTCATCAAATGCCATTAGAAATAAATTCTTGAAATTCTCGATGGAATAAACATATAAATTTATCCATAAAATGATTGTTGATTTAACGAATCAGAAAATACTTATTAGTTATCTATAGAATAAGAAAATCCAATATAACACTATATATCTGACATAAGATGAATGAATTAAAACTAGAAGAATAAGACAAAAGAAAAAGAAACAATTAGATTAGAAAAGTTTTTGACGTTTATCATTATTTGTTGAATTATTATTAGGTGATGGTAATGTTCTTTTAAGTGATGATGATGGTGAAGAAAATAATTGTTTTATAACACCACTAGCTTTTCGTGGTGTTATAGGTAATTGATGTTGTTCAGATATATTTTGTTTAGGTGAATCAACAAATAAACGACGTCGACCTTCTTAAAAAGAAATAAATAGTTTTAAAATTTGTTGAATATTTTATTTTTATTTTTTGTAAATATACTTTCATGTGATTGTAAGGATGAAAATATTTTTGATGTTGATCGTATATCATCAATTTTAGGTGAATATTTTTGTGCTTCTCGTACATAACGTCTTAAGACATAATTACAACGAGATACACGATTAACAACTTGAGAAAGATGAAGAGTAGTTGCTTTTTGTGGTTGATTATCGACAACGGGAACATTATATACTTAAATAAAATAAAAAATCAATATTTAATATATCGATAATTGAAATTTTACAAGGTGTTGAAGATCGAAGACGAAGAGAAAGTCGTTGAATTTCACGTGCCATTATATCGGATTGTAATATATCATCTTCTTTAATTGGAGTTTCTTCTATGATTTCATTATCTTTTTTAGTATCTTTTGGTGATGATATTTTATCAGATGAATTAAAACCAAATGAAAGTTTTTTAATTGGTATTGATTTAACTGGTGTGTTTTCTACATTTGTTAATGATGCACTGAGAAAAGAAAAAACAAAGATATACAAATGAAAAAATTTTCTTTTGTTTTGTTACATTGGTATTGGTTTGAAACTAAGTGTTCGATTAAGAATTGTTGTTGTTGATGTTTTAACATTAATCATTTTACGATTTTTTGTTAATTCTTGTTGTAATGAAGAAACATTTCGTTGAGAATAAGATCGTCGAGATTTTGATGATGAAGATGATGTTCGATTCGAAATGAAATCAAAATTGATTTTATCAGCCATAGTTCTTTTTTTTTGAAATTTATCAAATTAATTTGATCTATTTACAGCTGTTTAAATAATATTGTATTAACTAACATTAATAAAGAGAAAGATGTATTGTACATTCTTTTTTGATTGAATAAGAATTATCCACAAATCACACATAAACTATTTTAGATGTCGCTCTTTAACACATGAAAACGTAATTATAACTCGAGTCTAAGACGTTTTTTTTAGAGTGACAAGATTTCCAAGCATTTTGATATGTTGAGAGAACGATATTAGTAGAGCAAAAATCTTCAGCGATATATCGAGGAATTACGTCCATTTTCTATGTGGTTTGCAACACATGTGCTTAAAAACTAACAGGTCATCCGCCTATTGCACCATCTATTAGAATTCAGTACAATTCAATATTATTCTAGCTGGGAATGCTCATGATATTTCGACCATATTGTACAAAAATGATCTTCGATATTGATTAAGTTTTCAGCGTTTAAAAAGCTTTTAATTATATGCATTTTGATAGAAAGAGTTTTTCAAAAAGCTTGTTTTGATGGAAGTATATTCGTGACACTTTACATGATAAAAATTGAAAAATATTCAAAAATAATTTTTCTGAAAACTTTTTGACTATTTGGAGTTCATCTCCATCAAAATAAAAGCTTTACAAACATTACAAATTCCTCAAAATCAAAGAAGATTTTCTGATTTATATATAAATTGATTTCATATGCCTTTTTCAATCAGTTTGTTTAATACATTTAAAACGTACGGATTTCATGACAGCTTTCTTTTATCTTTTCTCAAAAGTCACATACTGTGCTATCTGTTGAATAATATATTTCATCTAATAGAAGTAATTGAATTATTTTAAGCGAAACTGAATGCAATCAATAAAATCTTCTTCTTCTGAAAATTCATCTAGAATGTATCCATACATGCTTTAAATGTTTTCTTGATAATCGTAGAGTAGATTCGAATAAATTCTTGAAAAGATGCATCAATAAAAACCATTGAAACAATAGAAAGAGTTTGTATTTGATTGAGATAGAAAAATAAAATTCATTAAACTATTAACATCTTTATCTGATAAATCTCATTGTTCATAATATCCCAGCAGAGAAGCACTAATATACTTGACAAACAATTCCCGACATTAATGAATTCACTATCCTACATAAAATCATATATTCTTAACTTGAGGAATTTGAGTCGATCTTGAGCGTACCAGAGTTCATAGCATGCAGAACAGGGTTATTTGTATGATTTTACCGGCAGGATTTTTCTGATTGCTTTGTAATTGGACGATTTGCGCTGAGGTTACAATGGTGGTTTGTTTCTAGGCAGATTTTGAGCCTCACCATCATTTAGTATTGCGTGGTTGATTCGATTCCGCCCTAACCCTCATCTTGTGCTACTTGCATACAGACTTTTCGCCCTCATCATTTTGCGTTGTGAAGCTTGGTTAGACAGTTCGTGTCCTCATTCTTGCATGGCACTGTAGATTATGAAAGGTTTTAATCTCACTTGGTGGTATGAGGGCTGTAGTTGTAAGATATCACGGTAATGCTCGACGGTTTGGTCGGAAAGTGTTCTACTTCATCTCCATACCTAGCTCCAGCTGAAGTGAAGCGTGAATTAGCTAAATAATTTTATGGGTGAGAAATGAGTTGTCAATGTCCAAACAATTTAGCTTTTAAGGAGGAAAGATGATTTAATAATGGTGGTTGGTTTAGATTCTAAATTAACAAATATGCAATTGTGATTTGTTTCAAACAGTCGTTGTCAGTGCAAGCAGAATATTTTTTACTACAAAAATATTTTGACGTTAAATTTCATGCCGTCAACGAATCAAAAAAACTACTTCACAATGCACTCATGGTGTGAAACAAGTGTGACCATTTATAAATATCTTGAGAATCTTGCATAAAACTTATTATTAAATAGAAACAAAAGCTACATTTAAGGGTGACTGCACATTAGCGATGGTGCATATATTTAGTCAGTTCCTACCATCTATAAAACAATACATGGTCACGGTTGACAATGTAGTTCGAGGTTACAATAATATATGAACGGAATTGCACAAGAAATTGAAAAATGTATTCCAAAAGCTATATAGCTCACCTTTACACTAATGAACTCGTTACATCAAATCCACTGAAATTTCTTAACCTAAACATATATAGTTATTTTCTTTTAGGTAATGATGTTATTGCTCTTTTGAGTATGCCTACTGGCTTAGAAATTCAGAAATTTCATTTAATTACTACACAAGATATTATGACATCTATGTTTAATATCATAATGACATTCACTATATATTTAATTAGATAGAAAATTCGATGAATTAAATTTGAAGTTATAACTAAGGTATCTGCAAAATGATGTTTTCCTAGTTCTGGTTCCGATCTTTATTATAGCGAAAATTTTCTATTTTCACATGTATCAAAGCTAATGATCGATTTTACTACAGACTACAAATATCCTTTATACATGTAAATTAGCATAGTATTATTTGAGGATGAGAGATCTATATATAGTCTGAAGCAGTATCTAAGAATCTGCATGACGAGATGTACAATTTTTACGGCTAGTTCCAGAAGTTTTTCGCAAGATTAAGCCTAAGTGGTTATGCTTTTTTCCTATTTCCAACAAATAGCAAAGGTTTTCTCAGATGTAACAATAAAACAAATTGATTCACACTAACGGTAAGAGAATGATGGTAAAACATTGTATAGATGAAGGATGTTTAAAGTGTGATTGAGTCTAATATATGTAATTTATGTTTTGTATCGATTTATAAATTTTTTTTTATCAGAATATAGTAAAGAAGATGTGAAAATATATATTAGAGATACTTAATAAAAAGAAGCATTAAAATCGACAAATCAAACTGATATTTTCAATTTATTATCAATATTAAAAAAAAGCTTTGTTTTGAGATAGTATAATTAAAAATCCCATTATGAATTAATATATTTTTTAAACTTTGTTTCTATATATATATATAAGATATTTATTTATAAGTTAAACATAAATGTATTATGAATGAGGTTCAAAAAATTGATCAATAGTCAGTTGAAGTATTGTTGGATCATAACGAATATATTTTTCTCGATGTTTTGTAAAATCTTTATTTGAAAATTTATTATAATATGTTGTAAACATATCCATAATTAATAATTTTCCTTCATTTTTTAAACGATCACGTAAATCAACATCACTAATAATATATTCTTGACATTGTTGTCGTAAATTATCAATAGCTATATTAACAGATGAAAAACTTTCTTTTAATTGTTCTCGATCACGATCACGTAACTAATTTATAATAAAAATATTTAAAAAAAAAAAGAAAATAAAAATAAACAAACTTTTCCATCAGATAAACGATTAACATTATCATATTCAAGCATTTGTTGAATAGCAATAATTAATGGTGTATAACTATAATAAAAAGAAATTTTTTTTTAATTTAATAGAAATTTTTTTTTTATTAATAATATACCATTTTGTATAGTCTTTTAAACTCATTTGAAAATCATCTTCATATTTTAATTTAAGATCAGGTTGGCAACGGTGAATAATAGCAAGAAGAGATGAACTAAATTCAAGATAATCATATCTCAAAAAATAAATGTAATATTTATATATACATTACTTTTCAAGACGTTTGAGAAGATAATTAACATTATTAAGAAGAAATATTGCACGAATAGTTACATCATGACGTGACATATAACCATCAGCTTTTTTTGATAAACTAGTATGAAGCCATCGAACCAATTGACCTAAAAATAATAATATCGTTCTAACTAATATATTTTTAAATAAATATTTACCAAAATATGCTCCCAAATCATAAAGACCTTTATCACTACTTAATGAATCTCCATTACTTATTTCTAAAAAAATAAACATAATTTTATTCTTTTAATATTTTAAATTATTTTTATTTTTATACGTTGGTCTTGTTCAACATAAATCGAAGCAATTATAGTAGCTGTATCTTCATATATAAGTAAACCTTCCATAAAAGCTAATACATGTGATGTTAACGGGTGAACATTTCCACCTTGACTTGGTGGTGATGAATCTAATCGAACTTCGTCTAAAATTTTTCGTAGACAACTAACTGCCTAAAATAAGAAAATTGTTAATTATAATTTAAACGACATAACACCAATTCAAGGACGATGCAAAAAGTTCGGAGTAAGATCCAAAAGTGGGTTTTTATGAGAACTTTCTATACCGAAATCTATTTTTCGAGTCCAAAATCGTATCTGTAGATCGGAGTGTGCATTTCAAAACTGGAGATTAGCAGGTCTCAAATCAGAGTATTTCAGTCGTATTTTTTTTAAAACGCATGGTGAACGACTTCGCTGTTTCCACCCTTCCCCACCCCCAGCCGCACGGTTCCTTACATTGTATTAAAAAACAACGAAATATAGCAGCATGAAAATTGTATTAAAATACAAAAAACGTCTTGAATATGAAATACAATGGAAAAACAGCTATGAGCACAACTCCTAAGGAATCATAACGTGGAACATGATGGGTCTGCTGACACTATTAGTGGAAATTCAAACTTCTATCACGATCTATGGGTAACGACGTTCAACTTTCCACCTTATTATGTCATATTCAACATCATATAGTCAAATTAAATTAATGCTGTTTAGTTTAAATATACGACTCAAAATAAACAAAATGGTATGAGACTTTTAATAGTAATTATGGTTCTCTAATTATGAATAAATATATTTTACTGATTGTTCAAATGTTGCAGAGAGTGTTGTAAATTGTTGTCTTCGAGCCACATCACTTTCCTTTCAATAAAAAAAAACAAAATAATAATAATTTATTTTCTTAAGATAAAAAATATACTTGATAAAGTTTTGAAAATGTTGGTCGAGATTTTAAAAACCATTTTAAAATTGAAAATAATCCATAAACAGCAAATTTTCCGGTATCTAATTTATGTGTTAATCGTTCAATTGATTCACATAAATGAAGTGCTTCTTCACGCATATATATTAATGGTAATTCAATTAATTTTGTAAAAACAAGTGATTGTAATTCTTTAGGAAAAACATAATTAAGTAAATCTCGATCTCGTTTTAAAAGTGCAATAAATGCATCAAGTAATAATTTATAATTATTTGTATCACGATCATCATTTGATTCTAATGTAATAGGTTCATCTATTGTTGTTATTGATGCTGATAATGAAGAATTTATACCACGAGGTAATGTAGCCGCACCTGGTGAACGTATTAAACGACGTCCCATTTCACTAAATTAAAGGAAATTTTTTCATTGTGTTTTATTAAGTGTATGAATAGTTGAAAAAAAAATCGTTTTTTTTTTAATTTAGAAATTGAGCTTTTGGTAAATAGTTAGAGCAATTTTTGAGATAATGTTATGTAAGATTAGAAAGAATAAAGACAGATAATTGAGTTTAAACTTGTTTACTATTGAAAGATGAATTTGGATCTTAGTATTTTGCATTCAAAATTTCAAAATATTCGTCTGATTTGCAAGCTCGTATTTCTCTTTCTATTGTTAGTAAGATAATTCTTCTTTTTCAATAGAATAAACAGCAAGAAAATGTATTGTTTCATCACTGAGACGTCAACATTCAATCTTATCTGACACAACTTTTAGGTTGAAACTGGACATATTATTACAGGTATTAATGAATTATGAATACCCTGAAAGAAGTTTGGTCTGCTAGATTATTGTTACCAAGATAATATGTTTTTATTATTCTTTTAAGCATTATACCGTGGTTTTGTAGAAAAACCACGGTACTACGCTTTAGAATAGATATGTATACTCGACTCAAAGATGATTTAACAGTTGGAAAAATACATTCGTCAGATCCTTTGTGAAACATCTGGTGAATATCACAAACTGTAAACGAGATCAATAAGTTTTTTCAAAGAATATCTTTTATGTAAACGTATAAGATTAAAAGTTCAGTATTTCTTGTCTGTTAAAACTGATTCAAAATATGGTTTATAATGGTACCTTTTGAAAATGAGAATGGTCGTATTACTTTTCACAAAAACATCAGTAAAGTGAAGGAAGACTAGTAAAGGCTGTTGAATCTAATAACTTTTGAACTTGAACTCAAACTATGTTTTTAATAGGCTCCGAAGTCTAATGTTATCTAATCAAGATCTACGGATATAATTAACTTTTTATTGAAAGACTATTCTTTGCCATATAATATAAATGTAAGCAAGAAAAAGAAGAAGCAATATCCATAGCAATTACTTACAATGTTCAAAATCATCTAATGAAAATGAATAATTATTTAATAAAAAAAGATTAAATTAATATTTAATTTACCCTAATTTTCTTCCTTGTTTTCTTAATGTATCTGCACTTGATATTCCATGTGGAGACATATTTGGACTTGCAGCAAGGAAATTTGTTGATCCACAACGTGTTGATGTTTTTTTTAAATGTTCATCAAGACTATTTAAAAAAAAAATAATTTATAGACTATTTCAAAAATTAAAAATATAATTTACAGTTGAAGAGATCGTCGAATCATTGTACCTCGTTTTGTTGCATAAGAATCAATAAGACCTTGTCGAAAACCATGAGAACTAAACCATTCAATTATTGTTCGTAATGTAGCCATATCAGCTTCTAAATTTTTATTATAAAAAAATAAAAATAAAAACAAATAATTAAATATAATTTTTACCTTGCATTGAATGAATATCATTGTTATTATTATGTGTTGTTGTTGTTGTTAATTCACATAAATCCGTAACTTCTTTTGGTGATAATGGATTAGCATATCTTAACATAAGTTTATCTGTTTCTTCAACAAGTCGTTTTCTTCCAAGATCATATAATTGTGTAACACGTTCACGTTCTGTAACAGCTGTAACACGTTTAAAATATTTAACTGCATCTTCAAGACGATCTAATTCTATTAAATAATCTGTTAAATTTCCTCCTGGTCCAGATGATACAGTTGGTGTTAATTCTCCACATATATCATAATAATGAAGAACAGAATCAACTAATGATAAACTTTGATCAACATTATTTAAAAGTAAACGTAATTCATTTGTTGCTTCATATACAGGTGTAACAAGTTCATCTAATGATTTTAATTTTCTTTCAAAATTATCTAATGTTGCAACCATACCACTTGTTAATGCATTTGAACGACATAACGATTCTTGTAATAATGTTAAACGACGTTTTTCCTATTGAAAATAAAAAATTTGTTTAATTATAGAAAAATGAATAAAAAAAAAGCACCTCGCGTATGCATCATCAAACTTCAATCATGATTCATCAAGATTATATTGACCTTTAGTCTAGATATTTTTATTAGTATAATATTATTTATAAAACTATATATATAGTTCAGAGACATCATACAAATCAGTTGTGATTTTGATAATTTCAACATAGTGTAAGCATGCTTAGAATTGCTATTTATAAAAAAATCTTGACTAAAAGCATTTCCAACTATTTATTATGTATTATTAATAAATCAGTGCATTTAAAAGCATTAAGACTCATACTTATCAGGAAACCTATTAATTCATGCAAGACAAACCATTTGAATCCATAAGTATATAAGAATCATCACATAATATCAGTAATAATCTTCAAGAAGTCATTCATTAAAGACTAATAAGAATCTTTTCTCACCTCTTGTAATTTTATTTCCGATGTACGTATTTGCGTCATTGAATATTCAACACTTATTAATAAATATTTATCTTTTGTTTTTGTTTTACACAACAATCTGAAAAATATTCATTTGTCGAATAAACAAAATTTAATATATTTATCAAAGAAATATATCATACAAAAAAAAAACATGAACAAAATGATTTGTCATATCAAAAAAAAAGAAACTATATGATCATTATTTTAAAGAAGAATACATCCTTTCTTTTTCGTTTTAGGTTTTGGACATAAATGTGCACGTATTGCTTCATCAAATACTGTCTTTAAACCTTTTTGTGTTAATGCAGAACATTCAAGAAATTTAGTAGCAGTAATTTCTTTACGCATTGTTTCACCTTGAATAGTAGAAATTGGTGATAATTTTTTCTCCTTAATATAATAAAAAATAAAATACAATAAGAAAACAAAAATATATATATATATTTACTCGAAGTTTCTCAATAGCATTTTTATCATCACGTAAGTCAAGTTTTGTACCAACAAGAATAATTGGTGCTTGAGGACAATGATGATTCACTTCCGGATACCACTAAAATAATTTATTTAATAAAAAAGATCAAAACCTACAATATATGTATATATATATTACTTTAGCTCGAACATTCTCAAATGAAGCTGGATTAACAAGTGAAAAACATATAATGAATACATCCTATAAAATTCATAAAAACAAAATAAATTTCTTCGGCTTTTTTTTTATTAAATAAAACTACTGTTTGTGGATAAGATAATGGACGAAGACGATCATAATCTAAATATATATAATTTGATAAAAATTCTATCAATAATATAAGATTATACCTTCTTGACCAGCCTAAAAACATAAGTAAAAAGATATATCAATTTAATTTTAGTTTCTTACTGTATCCCACAAGCCAAGATTAATCGGTTTTCCATCAACCATAACATTAGCTGAATAATTATCAAACACTGTTGGTATATATTCACCAGGAAATGTATTCGTTGTATAAGATATTAATAGACATGTTTTACCTACAGCACTAAAATAAATTTAAAAAGAAAGACATCAATTAATTAAATCGAAATATTATTTGAACTATTTACCCATCGCCTACTACTACACATTTAAGTGCTTGCATTTTGACCCTATTTTTCTTTTGTATTTAAATGACAACTTATTTATGATTTGATAAATGAAAAGAGTCTAGCATTTAGAAAGAAAAATTATATATTTTTTGAATGAATCAAATAGAAAATAATCATGGGAGACACGAATAAACAAAGATCAATATTGAATGAATCATAAAATTAATCATGATAGATATATGTCTCACTCACTCATTCATTCAATCAAATTGATATAGATCCAATCAAACAAAATGTCATTTGTTAAACAGACAGAGGTCGCACATTAAATCGGATATTGTCTCGAATATTTTTGTAGAAAAGAATAATAAATTCATAAGTCATTGAATTACTATATGTTATATCTAATGTATATTTAGTTGTTGGATTTTATGTAATTTCATATTTTAATAACAAGTAAATATTTACTGAGAACTTCTATGTCAAAAAATAATTGTTTTTTTTCCATTTTGCTTTTCTTGGTTTAATGAATAATAATTGAAAATTTCAATATAAGAGCTTGTGGGATGTAATACGTATCTCAAAATGCAAATTCTATATAAACTCATTCGATTGAAATCACAAGAAAGTGATGTTCACTTGGATATGCACCTTAATTTTCAAAAAAAATATATATGTATCTTATGTGAGCTTAGAGATAACCTTTCGTTCATTCACTTCCTCTTTTCTCTCACCTTTTCTTCTCGTTATCTCTACAAAGTCATGTCACTTTGGATGATTAATAGATGAATCCGTAACAAACATTCAGAGGAGATGTTAGTATGTCAAAATAATATTTTTTCTTCGGCTTAGATTAATCTCAATCTCAAAAATGAACAATAAATGTTGTTTTACTAAAGAAAAACTTTTTTTCAGTATTATCTATGGCGAATAGGGAGAAGAAAATTATATCTCTTCTCATTCACAAGAAAATAGTATGAGAACGACAGGCATATACAGACCAAAACATCATCGTAGTCCTAGATTTACATACTACAATCAGAAGCTATTGAGCGATTTTAAGATTGTTGAAAAAAAACAGCACAAGTAAATAAATTCAAACAGTGTCATTGATTATATTTTGAAATCGGTGTTATTCGTGATGTATAAATAGATCGTCGTTGATGTTCTTCTGTAATATTAACAGTAGGTCTTGGTCGTCGTTTCATATTTGCACTTTCCATTACTGCAGTACTTGATGATGGTCGAGAATGACTTTTTATTAAAACACAATTTTCCTTTTCAAGTCGTTTTTTTCCGACTAACTGTCGTGTAAGCCCAACATGATGCAAGAAAATTCAATCCAGTTGTTAAAAGCAAGACAAACCATGTTAAAAATGAAATACTAATCTTCCATAGCCAAAGAACAACAAGAATACCGATGCAAATTATCCCTGCAATAATGTCATACAGAATAGAGCATGGAAAACATTTTTCATATGATGATAAATAATATACAAATGGTACTATTGAACCAACAACCATACCTAATAAACTACCACATAAACCAAGTATTTCGACTATATCATTCGTCCCTTTATTACTATAAACCCAATTAACCCTTTGAGGACGGTGGGACATACGTTGTCCCACTTCTTTTTCAATGAAGAAGGAAATATTTGTTCTGCATTAAATCACGTGGTTTCAGTGGCGAAATCTCTTTGCCCTGAAATCTAGATAATAAATACTGCATTCTAGAGAAACGGTATTTCATCAGATCTGTATCTGGGAGAAGAATTTGCCCGATCCTACACGGAAATATAGAACCTGATTTAGTTCCATAATCTTGTACGAAATTCTGAGAGACTCCTATCAGAGATGAAGATGCAAGTAAAACACCTGTTTCATTTTAAATTGTAGAAGAGTCATAACTATTTAACAAGTCCTAACTAGAGTTATCATAATGTAGTCTTCATTTTTTTCATCAAATACTTTTATATGTAAAAGACAAAAAGAAGGTGAATCTTATATAACAGAACAGGAGTTCAAGTTAGATTAGACATCGATTGTTCTGCAAACTAGTACTTTATCTAAAACATGGAAAAAATTGTGTTTTTTTGATTATAATAAGTTTTACATAATCATTTTGAGTGGCATAGAATAAAATGATCTAAGAATAATTCCGTCCTCAAAGGGTTAATACACTAAATGCTTCCTTTAACAATAAAAGTTTACTCTTTCGCTTTATTTACAAGTATATGGTTCTTTTGGTGTAACATTAGTAATTAAATTTTTAAAAATAATAGTCCACAAAAGGGAAGTTGTAAGTGAAGTTAAAAACTAAATAAAGAATTTCCAAGGACAACTGTTCATCTTTGAAATTCGTTCTCTGTTCGCATTCAGTAAAAAACTGAGAGAACGGTCTCATAACCTGGCAAAATAATGATTCGAAAATTACTTTACTCCCCTGAGCTCATTCCTATCTTTTTTATTGAACGTCGTATTCAATTTACTCGTTACAACGCTGTACTGCAGAAAAATTCCTTCTTTTCTTTCCTTTCCTTCTTCTGTTCGAACTTCCTTCTTTTTTTAAAAAAATTCCTTCGTAAAATCCTTCGTTATCATAACCCCCTGCTGCGACCCCTGAACGACATACTATTTAACAGTTTTCGACAGTGAATTCCAAAAAATGATGTGTCTATTCGTTGTTTTAGTTTGTACCGATGTGCCTTATGATTCGGTATAAATCGATTGCTGTAACAGATTCTTTTTGTAACTCCAAATTAATCTTCTAGATTTCAAAAAGAATACGATGTAAAAATGTTAACACACAATGTCTCTTCAGATTCAAAATTTCTTTTAAAGTCTTTAGAAATTTCTTTGTTTAATGGATCTGTAAAATATTCTTTTACTAGTGTATAGACATGTTACAAGCCATCGATGGACGAATATAGTGATAATCTTCGAAAATTAATGTGTTGAATCAAAACCTAGAAGAACTGAGAAAAGAATATTATTAATTTTTTCTGCCTTACTCATTAATCACGGAAGACCTGCATAAAAATCTTGTTCATGAAATTCATAATAACTTTTGATCTGTTCGATTGTCATGGTTGAACGAGAAAAATGAGCGAATACCATTATAAGAAATTTCTCAACACCAATTGTTTATAACTGATGATTCCATTTCACATCGTTGTATAGAATATGACAATAATATTTTCCTTAATGATTAGTTTATAAATGAAGAAACTAACACCTTCACCACCCTTCACCCTCACGGCAAATAAAACTTGTTGGATGAAATGTGGAACTAAGGCATTCATTGTAATCTCTTCGACTTCCTTGTTTAGTTCTGTTGTTATCGTTATTAATCGACGATTTACACTGAAAGATTTCATACTGTTAATGTGTTTTATCAATTTTGTATGTCGATCAATATCATTTTTTCCACCATAATGAATCGAAAAGTTTTCGTCACAAACAATGCATAAAACTTTAGTTGGATCTGGTTTGCATTCTCGTAAAAACCAATCCGAAGTTCGCATTAAGTAGCCATTGCAAATTTAAAACACCTTTTTTGGTTTTTTTCAATAGCATTTGATGTAATAACTTCCAGTTTTAGTTTCAGCTGATCGAAGCATTGACGGTGTCATTATTAAATTTTCGTGGTTACTTTCATCTTCAACTATTATCTCATTTTCCATTGATTAGAAAAAATCGTTTAAATTTGCAGGTTTGAACTTATTTTGTATGAAGCAAGTACGTTAAACAAGTAGATCAGTAGAAATTAATTGTCAATTGAAGTGAAGTATTAATTATTACTTGAAAAATTAAGTTTAGTTCTGACGTGAATGTAATAATTCATTTACAATTTGTATATATATGCAGAGAGAGAGAGAGAG
The DNA here is from genome assembly GCA_022393335.1 of Macrotrachela quadricornifera. NCBI lineage: Eukaryota > Metazoa > Rotifera > Eurotatoria > Philodinida > Philodinidae > Macrotrachela > Macrotrachela quadricornifera. The sequence continues at coordinate 205,194 of JAJEKB010001458.1, read as the reverse complement.
AAGAAAATGTCTTTTGTTCTTTTAATCGTGTAACATATGATTGATCATATGTGCACAATTAAAAGAACAAAAGACAATTCTCAAACAAACTAGAGGAATGAATAATGAACTTAAATTGAGTTAAGCGAAGTGATTGATGTCTGACAGGATGTTAATGCACTAACCATATTGCTTGATTTAGTTTTAATTTATGTAATTTGATTGAAACCATATTCTCTTCTCTCTTTTAGTATATACATTATACATTGTGTACTGGATGTTCACTCTGATGATAACATTTATATCAATGATGATAATTCCTTTAATGTTAACAAACATTCCTTTGTACCGAGTTTTTAATGAGAGAACAAGTTGTTATACGGAAAGCGGAAAAAAACAGAAAAAACTTGAATAGCGAGAAGAAAGCTGAAAAGGTAGCAACTCTGACTATATCTATCAAAAGAAAGCTTATATATTTTTACATGTTTCGGTGTATTTTTTTCGACTTTAATTTTAACATAAAAAAATTTTGGGGATCATCCTTATGTGTAACCATATATACATATTTGTTTATATGGTCGTATACTGTGCTCTTGAGAATTTATACAACAAACACTTTTTCTAAGTTTGAACCACAAACAATAAGATATTCAAAATCAGTATTCTATCTCAAATATTTTGTATCCTTAACAGCAAGTAATGCTCGCCGCTGCGACTCGCTTAACCCTCGACTGAATATAGTCTACTCATATTATCCATTGTTTCTCATTGAATTCTATATTGATAATTATCGTCGAACAAACACACGTATTCGAAAATCTATACACTATTCAAAGAGTTGGTCTTCTTTACAAGACGATCGTTTATGAGAATAATGTATAAGTTTTTTGTATACGTGTATTCGTGAAGTGATAGTTCTGAATATACAATTTCATGAGAAGCAATAGACTATATTTAATCGAGGATTAAGCGAATCGCAGCGACGAGCATTACTTGTTGATTTATTATGAAAAGAATTAGTATTAATGTCATTATTGTATGACTTTCATTTACTACATTGTACAATAATTCTGTATTATTAGGAAATACTAGTTACTCTATGCAAAGTATGGGGGTTCCAACTATCTTATCCTCATTTTTAAAACATTTATTACTGAATACAGATCAAGCGAAAAAAGTATAATCACTGAAGAAAACACTAACGAATTTTTAAAAGGACTGAAAATATGTTTATAATTTCCTGTATGATAATAAGAAATATAACAAAATCCTGTAGATGTCATAATCTTACTGATTACTAATCAATTAAATATATTCATCCAATGAACAGATTTCTTTTACAAAAAATAAATAGTAATAAAACTATTTCCCGTATTTTAACTTGTTTTTTCTACATTGAATAACAATGACAAGCAAAACATCTTCTAATCGTTCATCTCCATCAGATGTTTCGCTTATTCAACGATTAGGCTCTGCATTGTTTTATGGTTCATGTTCGGGATTAATTACTGTTGTTAACAAACTTGTTCTTACTTCATATGGGTATGTTTTTTATTAGTTGAAGATTTTTTGATTAGTTTCATTTCTTATTACAAAAAAAAGGTTTCCCTCATTTCAATTACTTGCCATTGGACAGGTAGGTACTAGTAGTAATAAAAAATGACTTGTAATTTTTTATTGAAACATATAACATTCCTCCTTTTAACTGTTTTTTTTAATATGATTATTTTTATTCAGCTAATGGTCTCGATTATTGTATTATATGTGGCTCGATCATTAAATATTGTTCATTTTCCTCAATTTTCTAAAGATGTTATCACAAAAGTAAGTTTTTAATATTTTTATTAAATATTTTTATTTATCGAAAAAATAGATTATGCCATTACCTGTATTATTCTTTGGTAATTTACTGTTTGGTTTAGGTGGTACACAAGCAGTGAGGTATTGTTTATATGCATTATTTCAATACGGATATTTCATATAAATAATTTTTAGTTTACCAATGTTTACTGCATTACGTCGTTTTTCAATTTGGATGACAATGATCGGTGAACAATTTATACTTGGGTATAATTTAATTTTTATTTATTTAAATAAATTATATCCTTTTAGACAGAAATTACCAATTATAGCACAAGCAAGTGTTTATTTAATGGTAATTGGTGCTTTAATTGCATCAGGTGATGATTTAACATTTAATTGGTTTGGTTATATATTTCTTACTGTTAATAATTTTTGTACAACTGCTCAAGGTCTTGTCATTAAACAAAAATTAGTTAATAAGGTAAAATAAATCTGTTTTTATTATGTCAAATGAAAATAATATGTATAGAATAAATTTTATTGTATTTAGGATCTTAATCAAAATGGCCTTTTATTTTATAATTCGGTTATTATTCTTGGACCGACAATTATATTAGCTTTATTTACTGAAGATCTTAATAAAGTAGAAAAAATATATATTACAAATCATATGATTTTTTTTTATAAATAATAATTTAGGTTTGGAATTATGATCGTTATTCGGATATCGGTTTTATATTTGCTTTTCTTCTTTCATCAGTAATGGGATTTTTACTTAATTATTCTACAATGCTTTGTACAAAATATAATTCACCATTAACAACAACAGTTGTTGGTGCTTGTAAAGTTTGTTTTATTAGATTTTTATAATTATTTTTTTTAATATATTTATTTTTTCTATTTGAAAGAATTTATTTGTTACCTATCTTGGAATGTTTATTGGTGGTGATTATATTTTTTCATTTGTTAATTTTATTGGACTTAATTTAAGGTAAGTAATATTAAATTTTGATAAACTAGTAAAAAGAAGTGCATGAAATTAAGTATTCGAATTTTTGACCGAAATATTTGAAAATGTATTTTTCTAATTCTGTTTATAATACATAATGAAGTATATTTTTTACTTTCTAGTGCAATCGGTAGTATTGTTTATACTTGGGTGACATTTACTAGAAAAGCTTCACCTACAAAGACAAATATTTCTACATCAAAAGAAGACAAAAAAGGTATGTATAATATTATTGAAAAAATTCTTACAATCAATAAGTATCAATTATGATATCGATCTAATTAATGTATCTTATAGCAAAGTATTAAAAGGAATGATATAAACATTTATATATACAGATTCGATTATGTCGCAATTTTTTTGTTTTTTTAATATGCTTTTAATATTCTTCTATTTATCTAGATAAGTGATATTCGTTGATGTTAATTGGCTTAATAACTTTTTTGAACCAATAGTTCCAATTTTTATTTTATCATTTCATTTTATTTATGACTGTTTTTTTATAATGCTTTTTTAAATCTGAAAAGTGATGATATTAATCGTTAGTAAAATACAATATACCATTGCATGTTTATTAACTAGTAGAATTTTTCTTAACAAAATCTTTTTAAAGTTCATTCATAGGCAAATTGATTAATAAATATAATATATTATATAAAGAAACTTTATTCAATCAAAAAATTTTATAAGTTACTCATCTATTCGAGTTGAATAATGTTATCAACAAGAAAAACAAGAACTGATATTTTTTTTACTAGTCTAAATTATTAATCATTTAACCTTTTGACTCCTGTCATTTTTACAAAAATCAAAGTTTTTAAAAAGTAACTTTTAAATATCATTTTTATTCTGGAAAAGATTAATAGTTCATCTTTGAATAATAGTTTTTGAAGCAAACAACAATATTTTATAATACGTTACAGTCAAGATGCATATATTGTGTAACATATCAAAGATTATGGAATGACCACGCCATGCATTTTCGTCGCGGCTATTTTAGATGCAATGTCTGTGGAAGGAACAAACGAAAATGTTGACCAGTTAAACGGAGACGAAATGGCTTTTCGATGGTTTTCAAATAGTAGTCAGTTTTGATGATTCGAACTTATTCAAAATCTCTCTGATCAAATCGAGCCGAAAAAATCGAATAAGAAGCACGAAATATCATTTTGTATTTCATATACTACAAATGCATTATATACTCCCATATCCAATAGTTTAAAAGAATTTTCTTGTACCTAAGTCAATCAATCCTATATCGGATCCGACCAGCCGACACTATTCGATCAGATTCCGATGACATTTAAGTGTTGATCTCAAGAAAATCTTCTGATCATCTGATCTCATCGAAAATTAGAGGATTAAACTATTTATGTATTTCTAGTTAATTTTTGTTTTAGAATAGACAGTTTAAAATCTCTCTGGTTGTGTTTGAGAAGGTGGTAAGAGGTATCGCTTATTAGGAATAGTTTGTAAAATTTTTTAGTTCTGTTATATTTTACTTATGAAAATAAGTTGATGTTAGTCGAAGGATATAATGTGCGCCGTGTATCTTTAATGGAGGGATAAAAAGAACAAATCCTTTAAATTGTGACGGTGAATGTAGTGGGTGTGGAAATGGCCTTGCTTGCCAGTAATCCTTTTTATATCTGTGCTTTGTGTTTGCTCAATCAAAAATATAATATGAGAGTATTTTTTAAGTTATATTGTTCGAAATGTATGATCAGTTTTCGTATAATCGCAAATTCTTGTGGACTGAAATGATTTTTATAAAGTGTTGTGATTACAGTAAAATAAAAGCAGGATAGATATATAATACCTTGTTAGCTGGCGAGAGTGGGATCTGATAGGAATTCTGGCAGATCAGATTTTGAAATTGATTTTAGAATATCTTCAACTTTTCAATTGAAAAGAATGTTTCATTGTGGAAATATTGAGTTTCAAAAAAAAAATGATCGACTGCCATATACAAGTCACAAAAATTAGTATCCTGACAAAGAGAGCATTCTTTTCGACTGAAACTTTCAGAATATTCTAATGGCCATTAGACCAATCCATAGAGAAAATTTTAGATCGAAACTCTATTATTTGATTTTTCGATAAATACCTAAAAATAGGTCGAAAATTTAGCAAAACAGGCCTAACTTACCACTAAAAATCTATGGAAACGAAAAAATCTAGATCTTTGCTGGTCTCACTGAATCCTACTTATGGAGAAAATATGAGCTTAAAAGATTTTAATCAGTTGATCTAGTAAACCTTACAAAATTGCAATTCATAATAAAAAGAGTTAATGAAATCGAATCGTTAGTATAATTTTATCTTCGTAAGTAAGAAGACACCATCATGACTATATCTGACGAATCCATATAGTTGTCAGATCCAAGGACGATATTCATTTGATTATTATTATTAATATCATCAATGGTGAACAATCACAGTCGGAGATGATTGCCAGATTCGAGCTTCTGTCGATAACAATGATATCAAGTCAAGTATCTTTGTTGAAAGCACTAACAGTCACGGACAATACACAACTATTAATTGAATATATCATCTGCTTTCTCGAAAAAAAAAAGCATTACCATATTCAAGAAGAACACTCGTATCGCCATTATCATAGTTGATGAAAACGATATATCGAGAATGGATATCATTATTGAAATTGTCAAGGACACTTGTACTGTCACTAAAGCTATTGGTAATGATGATGTCTATTGATAGTTCTCAGTATTGATGAACATTTATTTTTGACAAAAGTAACAAGATGAATATTTGATATCAATTAAACTCAATTTACATGAATATAACAATGAAGTAAAGGAAACATATGTTTGTTTCATTATACAGTAGTATATGAAACAAAAAATGTTCATATTCAAGTTAGTAGTTATTCATTGTTCGAATATAATCAATAATTATTCATATTATTTCAAAAAGATTAACAAAATTTTTTAACGAATAGATTTTCAATCAAATACTTGTTAATTCTGAATCGATACACTTTCTCATTTCCTTTTCTATTCATCTTATGATCACACTAATACAGTTTCCTTTATTAGAAGAAAAAAGGAAATAAACCATTCTTTCTTCTGTACACTACACTTCAATCCTTTACGGAAGAAAGAAACAGACTGGTCACTAATCCATGTTATTCACTCTTACTCTCTCTTTTTTTTTATTAATTGAGGGCCACAGCGGTAATAGCAGGCAACAGCATCTAAAGAACTCATTCAATATTCACAATGGCTTAGCATTGAAGAGTAATGGACAGAGAACAAAAAAAAAAAAAAAAAAAGAAAAAGAAAAAGAATGAAATTCATCTCTCTACTGGCTGTTGTTCTTCCTTTTTCTTATCTGAACATCGTCTTGTCGTCCAAGGTGAACGAACAATAGCATAGGTATTCTTATTCTAATTGTAGTACGAATAAGAAAAAAACGAAGAAGCAGAACATAACGTATTGCTCACGTTCCGTCCGCTATTCACACTTGACATTTGGGACAATTGATTACTGAAATTTCATTTTTACAATCGAAATCAAAAATTATATTAAAATATCAACGATGACCTTTTGTTTATGTGCGAAATATCTTCTTTTATTTTTCAATTTAATTATTTGGGTAAGATATTCATTTCTATATGATTAATTTTTCAAGTATATTTTTGTTTTTATGATTATTGAATTGTTAAGAAGATATTATTGATATAGATCATTAATGCATGACTACACCTTTGTTTTATTTTCAAAAAAAAAATGTTAATTCAATCATAAAAATATATATTGTTTTTTTTTTAGTTATCAGGTGGTGCTTTTTTAAGTTGTGGAATTCTTGTATTATATAGACGTGATTTACATGAATTATTTGCACTTTTATCTTATGATTCTCGCCTTGTACCATCATTTTATAATATAGGTTATATTTTAATTGTTATTGGTGCACTTGTTTTTGTTGTTGGTTTAATTGGTTGTTGTGGTTCAGTAAGAGAATCTCGAATTTTACTTGGTTTAGTAAGTCAATTTTAAATATATATATATATATATAATTATAAGTTATCTTTTAAATATCTTAGTATGTCTTTTTTATTATACTTGTAATGGGTGGTGAGCTTATTGTAGCTATGTATACGGTATTATTAAGTGATGAATGGGATTCTCGATTACCAAATACATTAAAAAGACGAATATTAATGTATAATTATTCAATGCCACAACAATTTGAATATGATTTAGATATTATTCAAAAACAAGTAATTGAATATTTAAATAAGAATTTTCTTTATAGAAAAGTCCTGTATAGATGAAAATTTTCTTGTTTAAATAAAATAATCTTCATGACTATCCTTTTTGATCAAATTTTAAGCTAAATCCAGTTTAAATTACTCTGTATATATAATAAAAGTTTTTTTAAAATATAGTTTTATACAAGACGGTTTAGTGTAATGTAAGATTCGATTCTCTTCTAAATCGACAGCTAGAAAAACGATTATAACATAATAATATAATACTTGTAAAGATGAAAAGAGACTTTTAATTTATGTAAATTTCACTTACATAATTTGTAGATAAAGTAGTCGTTCAAACATCATTTCTAGTATATAATATTTTTGTTTAGTTTGGATGTTGTGGTATTGATGGTCCATCAGATTTTCAAAATAATGCAGATTATAAAATATTTGATCGACATCTTCCAGCATCATGTTGTATTCGTTTAATAAATGGAGTTTGTTCTGAAACTGATGCATATCGATTTGGATGTTATCAAGCTGTCAATGGATATATGCATCTTTATTCAAGATTTATTGTTGCTATTGGAATTGGAATTGCTCTACTTGAAGTATAGATTATTTTTTTTACATATAAATATATATCTGAATTTTTTGTATTTTTTAGTTAACTGCATTAATATTAGCTGTATGTGTATGTCGCAATACAATAGATGAAAATGAATTTAATTGATTTATATTTATGTAGAATTTGGTTTTTTTTAATGTAGATAATAAAATTTGATTGAATAAAAATTAAATTTATTAGCACAAATGTTTTGAGGCGACGAACAGTTGAAAATGAAGAGCAAATTAAGAAAATTCGAACGAAAATAATGGCACAGAGTTGTAACCGGTCCGGTCGGACTAGTTTTCATCAGTTTTAGCAGTTTAAAAGGTTTTCTCTGTTAAACCACGTCGAGAACAAATTTGAGTACGTTTATCAAAAAAATTGAACAACGATTTTTTCAGAAACTATCAGGCTTTTATTTGCATATTTACCCATACCTCTTTATCTTTTGAATCAAACTAAATTTCAATATGAACAAAATATTATAGATTGACTCTTTCTGTTGCTCAAGAAACAATCACATATTCACCTTTAGAAAATTTCAAAGTTATAAGTGACTGTGACATGGTTTTTTTTTCCTCGCTGAGAATGTCAAAGATATAGGGAAATCAAAGAAAAATTAGTTACCGGTAATACTACTACATTTAACCAAATTAATCATACTGTGTAAGACCGATCAGTTTTTGTCGATCTATAAAAACTCCTGAAATCGATCAACCAGGAACGATCCGGAAATTTGAGACCGATTACAACTCTGAAGTGACATGACTGAATGGTGTAATTGAAACTCCCAAGATTTGTTCCACTTAGGGCAGGATTGAAACCGATTGAAAAAAGTTGATCAAAATAGTAGTTGGCCCTAATAAGCGATTAGTTCACTGTAATTTTCAAGCAAATGTAACAGTGAAAGAAAACAATGTCGTTCCATTTTGACGCATACTAATCATATCATTATTTCAAGGAAGTCTTTCACTATTTATTATTTATAACGACTTCATAAATCGTATAATCATCTGACAATCGTATTTGATCTAAAACTAATTTTTAAGGATTATTTGAAATAGTTAAATTTTTATTATATACTTCATAATCATAATTTTCTAATTCTATTATTTTCTTCCTATGAATTAAATTCATCATCTTAAAAATATATTTTACCTTTTGTGTTTCTATATAACAAGTAATCGTGTATTACTTATCAACATTGTTAGAATTTGATTTATAAAATAAAACATTCTCTCTATAGCAAATGTAAGTAGTATGCAATAATAAAATCGATCAAATCAGCATATATATTTATATACCAATGATGTACATAAATGAAACAAGCGAGAAAAAAAATTTACATGAATAAAAAATCAGTGTGAGGTCATATAATATGATGATGATGATGACGACAGAAGAAGAGATAATGTATGCATAATCAATTAGAAAGAAAAAAAAACTGAGACGAGATGAAAAGCTACATGTTTATATGATTCGTCACTAACAACGATTCTAACCATTCGATATGGTAATATAATATCAGGTATTTACTGTCTTTCGTATTTTTTTTTATTTCTTATTTGTTTTTATGATTGAATAAAGTATGAGAATATATTAGTTGTAAAAACGTTGCCATCGTTTCTTTTTTACATATATATATATATATACAAGCCTAGGTAATGAAATAAGAAGAGAATATATATATATTCAAATTCGAGTTTGATCTCATTAGACAACATCTCAAAAATTCCTTTTTTTTCTCTCTTTCTCGCGTAGTGAACATAACATGCTTGCATCTCTTCATCGTTGAGAGGCACACAGGAGCTTGTGTCCGCGCGCTCCGTTATGTATGCAAATAGTATGTATATTCATTTTATTGCATTCAGTTTATGATAATTCCTCATTCTGCATCTCTCTCTTCTCTTCTTTTCGTCGTAGTCACTTTCTCGAGTTTTCTCGATAAATGCAAGACGAAACATATAAAACAAAATAAAAAATGAAGAAGAAGAAGAAGAATAATGATACTTATTCATTTTATTATTCCGTAAGTTTAAATAAAATAGTTTTGTTTTATATTACAAAATAAATTATACATAATATTTAAAAAAAACAAATTTTTTATGAGAACAAAAATGTGTATGATTTTTTTTTTGTATTATTTATTAGTTAAAATATACAATTATTCTTGTATATTTATCTATTAAAATAAAGCTGGATAAATTTATTAATAAAAAATTTTATCTGACCGGAAGTAAAAGCAATTGTTTTCTAATACGGAAATGTTTTGATTTCTTCTTAAGTATCATTTATATCTTATTGTAACCGGAAAGAAAGATAAAATTTATCGAATAAGTTAGAATAAGAAACTTTAATATAGATAGATTTTAATAATACATCTTTATATTTATTGTTAAAGAGAAAAATGATTTCATTTGAAATTTATATTCTATAATAGTTCTTCTAAGTGATTTTAGCGTCTTAATCTTTTCAATTGTAGAATTCCTTTTTTGTATGTTCAAGTAATCATATTTGATATCTTACATAAACTTGTTTTTTCCTAACATCTTGAATTCTCTTGCTAGATTTATGATTGAAGAAAAGTAAACTTTGATTTTTTTTATATAAATTAACTGAATATTCATATTTAGTTTTTTTTTTACTTTTGAATTTATTCTAGAAGAACGTCCGCAATATGTTCGAACAATTCCATATTACTCAACTATATTTTTCGAACGTCAATCGGCGACCTCTATTGATATCAATCATGTTGATGACAAGTCAAAGTGAGTAATTTGACACGAATCATAAACGACTAACTAGTAAATGGGTCGCGTTCCATTAGTATTAACAACTACTTGCCACTTGTTATAGTAGTTACTGTCCATTGACATACACATATATAGACAACGCATACACACATATAACAAATGGCGGAACAAGGCGTGCGTGCGTGAAGGAAAAATATATATATATATAAAGTCATTACTTGAAATTGATCTATCTTTGTTTAATAGTCATCACATCATATGAAACAGATGGAAAATTAAGAAAAAAAAAATGTGTTTGATATTGTTAATTGCTTGTCATCATTTATTAATAAGATTAGATAAAGGAAGAAGGAAAATAATTTAATTAAAAGATGTTTTCGATCTTTTAATGTTCAAAATATTTCATTTTTTAATTCGTCAAGTAAATAGAAATAGAAAACAAATATCATATAAGCAAAGTTAATATATTTCAATTGGTTAATTAAAAAAAACTTCGTTTCAATTTTGATAAAATCATTTTAATATGTATGTCACGTCTTTATCTGTTGACTCCACCCTTTTTTCCATCCGGTCTTGTTGATTGGATTCATCTGTTCTATTCTACAAATGATTGATAGTCTTGTCTTGTTATTCTTTTTTCTTTTGTTCATCTGTGCATACTTATGAATAGATCAATTCATTTCATATACATATTTGACTTTACTCTTCGTCTTACTGTCATCTTTTTTCTTTTTTTTTTTAACTCAAGAAGACGAAACGAAATCGGATCGGTACTCATTAGCATACAGTCTATTTTCTGTCTAGATAAATAAGAAATGAACCAATGAAAATATTTTTATAACAAAAAAGACCCCTTTTAATTTGGTTTTTTCTTCCATTTCTAATTTAATTAAAATTCGCTTCAGTAAATTTCTAGAAATATCAATATTAAAACATTAAAGAAAATATAAATTTTTAAAAAAAATATGTAGAAAGATTCTTCGTTTTGTCTTCGAAGAATCATCAAACAGGAAGAGAAGTAATTTGCATATATGCAAAAAAAAAACACGAAGAATGACTGAAGATAACAATATGATCATACATTGACAAGAAAAAAATAAAAAATTCGAATTTTGTTTGCTTATTATTATACTGAAAATTTCAGTCTCTTGTGAATTAGCACGCGCATATGTTTGTCTATTGTTATGTCTGATGTATTTGTGTTTTCTTTTTTGAGGTGGACAAGTGCCAAATGTTGATTATTTGAGTGAGTATGCATCATGCTTTTCTTCTAGATTCTTTTTTTTTTTTTTTATCAAGGTGTCTATGAAGAAAAAAAACTCAAACAAACCGAAACCAGACAAAAATATATTATATATATATATGTAGGTTGAAGAAGAGAAGAGAAAAAAACGAAAAGTCCAAATCCATCATTATAAACGAAATATAGGTGTGGAAAGGTCGTTTGTGTATTTGTCAAGGTGCGAGAGGATTAGTTTTAGCTCCTTTTCTTACGATAGATGAAACCTTGTAATTAGACTCGATCGACCATCGATTTTTCTTTTTATTTTATATGTTATTCTTACTAACTGTATCGAATATGATGAATAATGACAAAGAACAACTCGATTAGCTTAATTTCCCGTGTCTCTGATCTTGACTAGCTAGGCAGAAAAAAAAAACTAGCTAATTTGATTTTAGAGTTGTATTTCTAGACTTGTCTAATTATAAATAGTCGATCTCCAACTGATAGGACCATCTGCTATATGTTTATTTGTCTCTTTGACTATTATTTCTTCTTTTTCCTTTTTTTTTTGCTATATGTGACACACAGGAAATGTCTTGTGTACACATACACATACGATTAGATCCATCAATCACGCAATGGCAACGACAAAAAAAAAAAAAAAGAAATCCGATCATTCTTTTTTTTCTCTTCTTTTTCTCTCCCTAAAGGTCATTCTATCCAATCAAAAAAATTCAAGTTCCTATTCCTTCAATCAACCAACCCGTTTTCTTCTCTTTCTTTCTCTTTCTCATGTTGGATGCACTTGTTGCATGCATGCATACATACACAAATAAAGAGAAGCTATCTTGTCATCGACTAGGCATATAGAGAAAGAGAGCAACTCCTTGACAGAAGAAGCATCGGACGACGGCGGCAAATCTGAATTTCATTTGCATTCAAAACTAGCACTAGTACCAGCAACTATCCTATTCTTATATTGATATTCAAATAAACACATACAACGATTCTCAATAGTGTTAGTGTTTTTTTTTCAAGCACTACCGTATATTCAGCAGCCGATTTCAGTTTATCCTAATTGAAATCTGATTATTTTTCTATTAATTCAATTGATAGAAAAGAAAAAAAAAAAAAGAAAGCTAATGGTGAGTAATATATTTCTAAAAAGAACGCAAAACAAAAGAAAATAAAAACTATAACATAAATATTAAAGATAAAAATTAATGATTAATTTTTATTTTTAGTTATTATTATTATTATAAGAATAATAATAATAGTATTGTTAATGATTTTTTCAAAATATGTCAACATCACCATCATCAGTTGCAGCAGCAACAGCTTATGCTCTTCATCATCATCATATTCATACACATCATCATATTCATCCATTTCATCATCAACATCAACTTGATTCATCAACACCATCAAATACATTTTTTTATCCAACATCATCAGATTCATCAAATGATTTAATATTACAACAAAACGATATTAAACCAAATAATAATTATTTATTTACAACACCATCATCATCATCAACAACAACAACAACAGGAAACAGTACAACAAGTCCAGTAAATTTACCTGAACGTAAAAGTGTTTCACCAACATCAACAAATGGTACAGCGTGGCCTGTTATTATGCAACATAATCCACATAAACAACATACATTATCTATTGAAGATTATTGGACAACACCAAATCCTTCAAATTATTATCAAACATCAAATTATCATCATCAACCTTATTTAACAAATCATCAATTTATTCCAACATATGGTTCATCATCAACAGATCATGAACATCATTTTCAAATACCTCCACCACCACCATTACCACCATCAACATCATCATCAGGTATGGATGATAATGATTTAAATTTAATTCAAACAATAAATGATGATGATGAACATCAAATACATATTGATAATAATGATTTAAATCGTTTTT
>JAJEKB010001458.1:149948-161640 GCA_022393335.1 Macrotrachela quadricornifera | reverse complement strand
TATTTAATGCTCGATCAATAAAATATAATTTATAACATAAATAAATATGAATTGATAAAAAGAAAATACCAAAAAAAAGAATAATATTGAATGAAGTACTTTTTTCAATATTAAAATTTCTATTTATTAATGATTGATCTTTATATGACTGAGGAGAATTTGATGATAAATCATCTTTTCTTTCATCAGGACTTGTATCATCATCTTTCTTTTCTTGTATATGTTGTTTAGATGTTAATGATTTCTTTTGGCCACTTTTACTATTAGATAATAATGCTTGTTGATTTTCAAGTTTTCGCACTTTAATAGAAAATTTTCAATATTTGATTTAACAAATTTTTTTTTTATCTTACCTTGATTTTTAAGACCATCTTCAATTGATGAAGTTGCATTTTTATCAATAAATGCTAAAAATATTTCAAATAATTAATATAAAAAAACCCATCTAAATAAAATATATATCATTCATTTACCTCTAGCAATTGCATTAACATTTTTAACATATTTTATTTCTGCACTAACACGTAATGATGAATGTTTAGCATCACGTTGAAACATACAAAATCTTGTTGCAACATAAAATGCATCAGTATATTTCATTCCTTCGTTATATACTTCAGAATTAACAATATATAATGAATGAGGTTTTGCAACATCGATTGTCTAGATAAATAATTTATTTTTTTACAAATTAATTAAATAAAAAACATACTTGTTTTTCAGTACATGATATTGTATTTGTACCAAGAATTGATTGAGTTACTGTTTTATATGTTACTTGACGTTCTCGTTTACCAGTTTCATTATTCAAACGCCATTCCGTACTATTATAATCTAAGAAAAATTAAAATTAAAATAATATATTCATAAATTTGATTTTATACCTATTAATTTTTGTGATTCATGAAAATCACGTGTGAATGAATTATCACCATATGTTAAATCCAAAAGCATATCAACAGGATAATAAAATAGTCGATCAACATATGTTCGTGCTAAATGAGTTTCACATGGACATGTTGATAGATAAGTTATTTTTTCTTTATCTAAATAATATTAAATTAGCTTTTTTTTTATTTTTTATTGTTTATTAATATATTACTTTCTGATGGTGTTACTATTTCAGTATTTAATAGTGTAGATGTTGTAAGTGGTTCTCCCGAAGGTAGTAAAGGTAATGATTGAGAATTGCGATTATACTAAATGAAATATTTCATTGGTTTTTTTTACGATTAGTTATAAGTAGGAATTAATATTTGAAAAAGATAGAATAGTCTTTTATCTTTCTTAGTATAAGTAGATTAAATTGAATAAAATATTTATTGTTGAAAATGAATGAATGAAAGGTAAGTATAATGATTCTTACATACAGATTGTTCATTTTATTTTAAAATGATTTATATAAAGTTTTTATCTGTTAGTAGTTTATTTCAAATCTTATGATTTTTATATCAGTCTATCTCATTATGACTGTAGATATTGTCATAATAATGAACGAATATTTCAGAACTATATAATCAAACAAGTAAAAAAGAAAAACTCTTCTTATATAGATATTTTACCTCTGAAGATTGTAGATCATTATTTCCTACTCCAACAGATTCTTCGCTATCTTCACTTGATTCATCATTACTCATTTGATCAGCATCCATAGTCGCTCGTAATTGTTTATAATCTAACGGCTACAAAAATTTAGAATAATCATACAAAAAACAACGATAACAATTACACACTACTTTTTCAAGTGAAGCATTTTGCCATAAACGATTTATAGTCGTAAAAATTCGTTCTCGTGGTATATAACAAGCAAATATATATTGTTCTCGATTGTTTGTTTGTATTTTAATTGCATTTGGAAGTACTTTAGCTGATTTTTCTTTTGTAACACTAACAATATCTTTAAAAGCAATACATAACTAAAAAGAAAAAAAATTTAAATTTAATTGAAAAAAAAAATATAAACATACACTTTCTTCCCATTTGAGAAAACTTGTATAAAAACATAAATAATTAGCTGAAAGAAACATTCGTCCATGCATAAACATATCTTTTCGCCAAGCACATGGATAAGCTAGAAATGTTTAATAAATAAATTTTACAAAAGAAACTTTTTTCGTAAAACTATACCAATAATTAATTGTTCATCTGATGGTAAATCATTGAAGATACTGTTAAAATCTTCATCACGAATTTGAAAACCCTATAAATAAAAAACAATAGACTAAAATTCAGGGTATTGTGTCTCTTCTATGTACAGGTAAATGGGTAACAGATTCCATATTTCCAAAAGTATTTTTCTTGTTTTTCTTCTTGCGTCGTGTTTTAGGTGAAGATTCTGTTGCAGATCGTGTTGTGTGTCGTCGTTTTTTCATACTCGATTTACCGATTGAGTCAGAACGAGGTTTTGATACTTTTTTACTTGATTTAGATTTTATTTTTGTGTTTTTTTTATTACTATCAATATCTTGTTCGATATCATCAATTCGCCATTGTACAGCTTCACCATTATTATCTTTATTTTTATCTATTTGACGTGAATTAGTAGTATCATTTTCATCTGATCCAGTTGATGAATCTAAAAGAAAAATTTTTTTTTTAAAAAAGATAATAGTTTTAATTATTTAAAACATACGATGTTCTTCATTCATTATTTTCTCACTATTAGCATCTATATATATATCAGATGATCTCGGTGATGAATTAATTGGTGATGAACGATTTGTTGTTAAACTTAGTTTTGGTTCTGATTCATGTTGATCTTGAACTATTTCTTTAATAATATTATTATTTTCTAAAATTGGATTGTCTGTTGAAATATTATCTGCTGCTTGTTTTCGTTTAACTTTTTTTTTAATATGATCAATAACTACAGCAGCTGTTAAATGAGGATGATGGCGACGAGGAGTATGATCACTACTGACTATATCAACCATTTGAGTTTCTTCATAAGGACGATTATGTGACATGGATTTATATATATTTTTAAATAGGTGGAGAAGTATATATCATCAAAGTATAATTATCAACGGATGTAACATTTTTTCCCCACGTAAAAAGTAAGTCAAGCGGAAAAAGTGACTCAAAGTATTATTTTCAATATCAAATAATATTTTCTTTTTGTATCATATTTTAATGACGCATTGTTTATCATTAAAAATAAATAAATTTTATTATAAATAAAAAAATTTATTATATAGTTAAAATTAAATGTAGAATGATAATAAGATGAATTGAGTATATCTATTAATCAGTGACATCTTTCGATAATTGTACTACGTAAAAAATATTTCGTAAGTGTTCAGGCATGACAAAAATTAGTTTGTATGCAAACAAAAGCCATCGAAATATTTCTTTTATTGTATTCACTACGATGAGAAGTACTGTTTGTCTAACAATAAAATGGCCGTGGGTATTTTTGGAATAACTCAAGAATGGAAAGAATTAGAGAGATGCAGTTTTCACTATTAAGTAGATAGATGATTACCCTATATATTGATTTGGACACATGCTGGAAATTCTTGCAGATTCAGAGTTTCATCATTATCAATCTTACGAAGAGTTCGTCGCCAATTTTTCAAGTTCTACAGAGACTTATATATCTAAACTATGTAAAAATTAGCTCGGAAGTCTCTCTATAAAATGGTGCAAGACCCATTTCTCTAGCTATTACGGTTAAAAAATGGCACATATTTTCCTGAGTAGTATGACAGTTATTTTTTTTCAATAGAATAACTTGCGAGTATGTACTACAAGGCACATTATTGATCATAATTTCCTTTGTGGGATATTACTGTTTTGTATCCGAAACAACTTTCATAATTTTAAATGAAGAGTTATACTATGTAAAAAGAGCATAGATTGATAATATCTTAGAAAATGTCATTTATTTTTATAAATAAATATTTAATACTTATATACAGTATTTATCTAACTTGTATCACCTTCGCTACACCACATTAGTGCTCTAAGAGTCGTTGGTTTGAAAAAGCAACAACAACAACATCCATAGAGATGAGCGCATAAGCACATGTACTGGCTAATTGTTGTATATAAAAAGTCAATTGCAATAGACCTAAAGGATACTAGAAGTATTCATGCAACGTATAGAAGACATTATAAATAACTGACGTTTTCTAAGATTTTATCATGAAATTACACTTTTTTGATTTTTTTTTTTGCATTTTAGTCACATATTGTGAATCTATACTTCTTCTATATAGTATAACTCTTCATCTTAAATTATGAAAGTTGTTTCGAATACAAAACAGTAATATCCCACAAAGGAAATCATGATCAATAATGTGCTTTGTAGTACATACTCGCAAGTTATTCTATTGAAAAAAAATAACTGTCATACTACTCAGGAAAATATGTGCCATTTTTTAACCGTAATAGCTAGAGAAATGGGCCTTGCACTATTTTATACAGAAACCTTCGGGCTATCTTTTACATAGTTTAGATATATAAGTCTCTGTAGAACTTGAAAAATTGGCGACGAACTCTTCGTAAGATTGATAATAATGAAACTCTGAATCTGCAAGAATTTCCAGCATATGTCCAAATCAATATATAGGGTAATCATCTATCTACTTAATGGTGAAAAGTGTAGCTCTCTAATTCTTTCCGTTCTTGAGTTATTCTAAAAACACCCATGACCATCTTAATATTAAACAGACAGTAGCGCTAACTACCATATAGGCTGTTTATTTTGAGTATGTAATAGATCATTATCTTTTTAGAAAAAATTGAATATTTTAGCATTTACCTATGTGAAGATATGTGCGAAATAAAAAAATGTGTTGCAAACGTTTCGATATACCCTACATTATATCGATCGATATAAAAAAATTTATTATCATAATTTTTATTATCACAAGAGAAAATATTTTGCCATTTAAAAGACTAATGTGAGCACTCAAACTTCATATTAAATACATTTGATCTGAAATAATTTCTTAAAATGTAAATTTCTATATTTAATAATAAAATAATTAATACTTATATAATAGTCTATACATAGCCACTATATCTGATATGATATATATATATATATTTATATCTATATCATAAAATCTTAATTGATTTTAGCATGATTTACTCATTTCATTATTATAATCTATTCTATCATTTTATATCATTATTTAACATATAAAAGCAACACAAAAAAAAGACATTGATTTAGAACATAAAAAAACGAATGTATACATGTAAATAATTATTTTTTTTAAACTATCTTCTTCTGGGCATTGACAGTTATTATTGTTCCTTATATCTTCGTCTATTATATTAAAATATCAGTATGTAAAATCATCGGTCATAGACGAAAAACATTACATTCGTTCAGCTGTCCATATAATGTGGCGTAAATGATAAATATCGAGTACATATGTTTGCCGATGTCTCGTTACTTTTTGATATAAAGAAGACAACGACAACTAAATAAGAGAAGGAGGAGACAAAAAAAGGCGATAAGATGACAGTTGAAGACATAAAATGAAGTAATTATTAACTAGACATATGAATATAACACATATTTTATGATAAAAAATTGAAATAAAAACAAATTTAATATTAATTAAATAGGAGGCCCAAGAAAACCAGGCGATATTTGTCCACCTCCTGTCCAATCTGTAATAAATCGTTGGGGAGCTACAGGATACGACGGAGAATAAAGTCCTGTTGCTGCTGGAACTTGTGGATTATTATAGATAGGTTGTACTGGTACTTGTGGTGCTACATATGATATTGATACTGGAGGAGGTACATAGGGTGTTACTGGTTGTGGTAGCATCATTACAGGTTGAGGTGGTGAATATGAAGGAGCAGAAAAATTATTGTAAGATATAGGTAAAATTGGTGATGATATTGGTGAATAAACTGGCATTGGTTCAATTATAGGACGAGAAACATATGGAGGAGGACAAAAAATAGTTTGTGTTATTGGAATTGGTTTTTTTCTTCTAAAAAGACCTCTTCGACGTTTTTTTCCATATTGATTATCATATTCAGATGATGGTTTTCTTTGTCGTTGTCCATACCATTCTCGAGAATTGCCAAGGCCCATAACTTTGTCTTTTTAAAATGATCTCCTTCTTTATACAAATCAATGTAGCAATTAGTCGGTGGTTTTATACATACTACAACAAGAGAGAGAGAGAAAAGGAGAAAAAGAGAGAAAGAGACCATATACATCTATAATGAGATATAAGAAACAGGAAAAAAAAAGCTATTCAGGCGAAACGAAAAAAGAAAAGAATTGCAATATATTATTTAATTAAATAAGACAATGAATAAAAAGACTATTTATTTCGATCATTAGTCAAATAAATAGAATACTATTATAATTATCGTATTCATATGTTAATGATAACGAAAATTTAATACCATTAATTTTTACAAATTTAAATTAAACATATTCTATTTACCTTTATCATTTACAATTAATCATTTATCTTCTCATACATATTTTTAACAAGAATAAAAAATTGAATATGAAAATTTATTAAAATGCTTTAGAATTTTACATTCTATTGGATTCTTAAAAAAAATTCGTTTTTAGAATCACATCTACAAATATAGTTAATCTATCGCTGATATTTTCTATATTAAGAAAGAACTTTCATATATAAAATCGACCATTATCAAATATATTTTTTTTCTTATCTGAATAGAATTAAATATATAATTCTTTTGTTATTCTTTTTGCTTGTTTTATGGTAATATTGGTTGTACTGAAGTTATTTTTAATAATAATATCTGTTGTTTTATTTCATTATATTTTATTTTATTATATATAATAACGCCAATTAAAGCTAAACTAATACCAAATAAATTCATTTTTGTTACAGGATTATGAAGAACAAGTATAGATATAATAATAACAACAAGACGTTTTGTACTTCCTGCTATAGCATAACTAAGTGGTGAAAGATATGAAATCATTGTAAATGCAAGAACATTATAAATAAAATTACATAAACCATCAATTAATATAAAAAATATAACTGTTGGTGTTAACTATAATAAATAATAAGAGAAAAATTTTATATAAAAATTTAATATACTTCTCGTTTAATATCAATTTGTGGTCCATCAAGTAAAAACCAAAATGGTATAAAAAGACACCAAGCTAATTTAGAAAGAATTGATAATAATGCTAAATGATGTATATCAATATTTTTAATTGTTTTTTTCGAATAAATATTTTGAATAGCAAGTAAACAAGTACTAATTAATGCACTTATTAAACCAATAGGATCAAATGATATTTCACTCAATGAAGCTATAATAACTCCAATAATAATAGGTATTAAAGAAAGATAAATCTAAATAAAATATGTATGAAAATTTTATTAGTAATTATTCAAATTTCGTATATTAGAATTAATCATTGATTAGTCCCCAGAAACTTCCAACTAACCATAATCGATTGTTCTTCACCAAGTATAACTCTAGATAAAATAACTGTAAATAAAGGCATTAATGCTTTAACTGTATGTGTATATGAAACCGGTACTAATCGTAAACTTATTTGTGATGTTAATTGTGAAAGTAATTTTCCTATTGCTAATGGAACTATTATTGTTATATAATAAATACGTGTTGAATGTAAATATGTTGGTTGTGGTATATGAATTAAACGAAGTAATGGTACAGAATAAGCCCAACCATGAAATAATTGAGCAAGTGTTACACTAAATGGATGTGGAAAAACTGTTAGAAGACGTTTACCAACTATATTTGCTAATGAACTTATTGAATACCAAATAAAAATTAAAATACATAATTTTAAAATTGATTTATTTATATTCGATAACATGAAACAAAAAAAGACAAGAAATTATAATTTATATCATTATAGCGCGTGATAAAATAGGTGATTCGAGTTCATTACTAAAGAATGTATCTTAATGAAATGTCACTTAATAAATATAATACGTAAGAAGAGAAATAATAAAATATTAATTATTCAATCATCGTGAACCATCGTCAGTTCTTAATATTCTCGTTCTATTCACTAAAATCATATCATTTAAATTCAACATGGGGATATAGCTCAGTGGTAGAGCATTCGACTGCAGATCGAGAGGTCCCTGGTTCAATCCCGGGTGTCCCCTATCTTTTTTTTTCTATTATTTTAATATCAATATAATTATTTGATTATGCAATATTCATCTTATTGATCGATATTCATTAATTAATGTAAGTCTGTACGCTGAGATTAAAATATTATCAAGCAAAGGTATAAAAAACAAAGAAATATACATAATTATACGTCATAGTTGTGAAAGAACAGAACACTAAACAAAAAATAATATATTCTTTTTTTTTACATTATATTGTCTGATTGTAATGTATAAATGAGTATATTTTATAATAAAAAATCGAATATAAATTCAAGAATGAAAAACATAATTATTTAATATTTTTTGTCAATTAATTTCTAAATGATATAATTTAGAAAAAAAAATCTAAATAGAATATGAAAAAAATGTTAGTTAACTAGTAGCTGATAATGTTGGTATTTGTTTGATGATAAGAAGTTAAAAGTAAGTAGAATAAAACAAATATTCTTCTTTAATGACAATGCACATCTATTAAAAGCAAGTGTAATTCTTTATTTTTGTTATATCATTATGAAGAATTTTTTTTTCTCGATCACTATGTTATGGTTATTTATTGTTATATTTCCTATAATAACTGTAACTAGTCATTCATATCATGTTAATAATAAAATATCATTAAATACAGTATCAGATCAGATTATTGAATTAGTTACACAAGGTGCATTTCGTGGTGTAACATATAATCGTTTAGCGGCATTAGCTGATACAATTGGTCCTCGTCTATGTGGAACTGAATCATTAACAAAAGCTGTTAATTGGGTACAAAATCTTATGATTAATGAAGGTTTAGATAATGTTCATACAGAAGCAGTTCAAATACCTCATTGGATACGAGGTGAAGAACATGCTCGATTACTCTCACCACGTTATACAAAATTATCAATGCTTGGTTTAGGTAATTCAGTTGGTACTGGACCAAATGGTATTCAAGCACCTGTACTTGTTGTTCGATCATTTGATGAATTAGATGCAAGATGTAATGAAGCTCGAAATAAAATTGTTGTTTTTAATCCTCAATGTGATTGGCAAACACAACCAGTTGCTTGTTATGGTCCTGTAGTTGGTTATCGTGTTGCAGGAGCATCACGTGCTGCTAAATGTGGAGCATTAGCATCACTTAGTCGATCAGCTGCATCACGTTCAATTGATTCACCACATACAGGTGTAATGATATATGATTCAGCATATCCAAAAATTCCAGCTGGATCACTTTCAGTTGAACATACTGATATGCTTGATCGTTTTCAACAACGAAATCAATCTATGATAATATATCTTTATATGGAAGCACAAACATTACCTGATGTTACTGGTTATAATCTTGTAGCTGAAATAAAAGGTTCAAGTTTACCTAATCAAACTGTTCTTGTTAGTGGTCATTTAGATAGTTGGGATGTTGGACAAGGTAAATTATTTATTGTAAACTTTTTATTATTGATATAGTTTATTTGTTTTTGTTTAGGAGCTATGGATGATGGTGGTGGTGCAATGATATCTTGGACAGTACTTTCATTACTTCGTGCATTAAATATTCGAGCTAAACGAACAATTCGTTGTGTTCTTTGGTCATGTGAAGAATTTGGTGGTATTGGTGGTAATCAATATTTTGATGCACATAAAAATGAAGTAACAAATATGAGTATTGTTATGGAATCAGATCTAGGAGTATTTCATCCACGTGGTCTTCAATTTCAAGGCACAACTGCAGCACAACAAGTAAAAGAAAAAAAAATTATTTATTTAAAAAATCAAAAAGAGTTTTTAGATTGTACAATCACTATCGAAACAATTGTTAAGAATTAATGCAACACAAGTTGTATCAGGTGGTGGTGGTGAAGATATTGATCCATGGGTACAACATGGTGTTCCTGGTGCATCACTTTTAAATGATAATTGGGATTATTTTGCATATCATCATTCCAAAGGTGATACAATGAATGTACTTAATTCAACTGATGTTGATTTAGCAGCTGCTGTTTGGGCTGTTTATGCTTATTCTATAGCTGATCTTGATAATCTTTTACCACGTTAGTTAAATAATTGTGAGAATTTCTTTTCTTTTTTTATGTTTATGTAAGAAGTTAAAATAAAAATAACAAAGTATTTTATTCAATTTATTTGCCATTTCTTTTTTTTTTATTTTTCATTCATGTCTAAAATATTAAATAAAGCTTTGCTATGACTTCAAAAGGTAGTGGAATACGTATAATATACTTCGATGAAAAACAAAAACTTACAACATCAATACGAAATATTACAATTGAATCTGTTGAATCATTTCAAGACTTATCATCTTGTATTTCATTTATTGAACAACAAACACAAGAAAATAATGTAGTTATTTTAATAACAACAATAGATGATAATAATATATTAGAAATATTTCAATCTTTAACATCAATCGAAGCTATTTTAATTTTATTAAAAATCGATAAAGATATAAATACATTTCCAAGTAAGGTTACTGGTGTTTATCTTCAAATAGAAACATTATTACGATCAATACCTGAAATAATTAATACAATACAATTACAACTTAATTCCAGAAGTATACTTTTTAATCGTTATATTGATCAATATGATAATCCAGATTTTTATTTTTATCCTATGTGGAAAAATGAATATAAATATAAAAGAAGTACTAAAAAATCTCTTGCAAATCAAGCTCGTTATCTTTTTCATTCAAATAATCAAATACGAAAATTCATTGATGATTTTCAAACAATATATAAACCAAGAGAAATTTCCATATGGCTTGATAAATATCATCATCCATTTCCATATTATCTTCTTATTTCAAATGCACTTCGTACTCATAATGAAGAAATTTTATCCTTATCTCGGTTTTTTCTTAATCATTTATCTCATCAAATGTCACCTGTACCACCTGGAATTAGTTATCAACAAGTTTATTTAGGTACAAAATTACCAATAAATCTTATTGATCGATTTGAACATCATACAAAAGATGATCTTATTGCATTTCAATGTTTTCTTTTAGTTACACAATCAAGATCAAATGCTTTATTTAATGCAACAAAATCATCTCGTGATGATAGATTAATTAATGTTCTTTTTAAAATTGAAATTAATGATGCATTATGTATTATTTTAGGTGATAAACTTTTAATCGATATGGCAACACCATTTCGTATTAAATATATAACAAAAAGTATAGGTTCAAATGAAATGCAACAATTACTTATTATTATAAAATTAATTGCACTTAAGAAAAATGAAAGAAAACAATTATATGAACAATTTAATTTACAAAAACAATCAAAATTTCTACAACAAAAATCAATTCTTAAATTCAGGTTTGTTTTTATTCTAATTAATATAAAGATTAAATTTATCTTTCTTAAAGAAATGATGAAGCACTAGCCGATGAACATATAGCACGTGGTGAATGGTCTCAAGCAGCTGATATTTTTGCTCATATTATAAATCCAAATGTTCGAATTTTAAATAAATATGGTTGTTTATTACGTGAACATTTAGATAATCTACTAGAAGCATTTGAATGTCATCAACAAGCATTATTAATCGCTAATGATCGAGAAAAA
>JAJEKB010001458.1:108883-124948 GCA_022393335.1 Macrotrachela quadricornifera | reverse complement strand
ACCTAACAAATCTTCATTCTTTATGGGACAGTGGTATGATAACAGTTCGTCTTCGACAAGATTTTCATGGAAATGTTTCTCTTTATTATGACCACATTTACGAACTGATGCGTAGTCAAGCACCAGTGGATAATGATAATGATATTATAACATGGATAAACGAAAATATAAAGGTTGTTTGTTCACAAGTTTATCTAGATGAAAAAGGTTCAATAATGAATTCATCGGTTAATTTTACACTAGGACAAATCTATTATAATCGAAGTATACCAATAATTGAACAACGTATTGCTCAAGGTGGTCGTCGACTTGGTACACTTCTTAATCAATTAGCAAAAAAAACGTCCAGTAAAACCATCAGATAAAAAAGAAAAACTTTGTTCTGGTACAGTTGCTCTTATTGTTATACTATGTATAGAATTTATATTAGCTATTATTGCGGGTGTTATTATATGGTTTCAACGTAGAATAAAATCATCAGCACCAGTTTCATATTCTTCTTCATCTAAAGAGACATAAAAATAATTTTATTTATAATTTATTTTGATTAAAATTAATAAATGTATAAAACTTATTTAAAAAGATATATTTGAATTCTAAATCAAGAATAAATTATATAAGAAATAAGTATAGAATAAAAATATTTAAAAAAAAATTAAAATCTCTTTTCGATACTTTAATTGTCATAAAATTTCAATTATTAAAATAATTTTCATTTGATCTTACATACTTTATTTTATAAAAAAAAGAAAATAATATCACTTTTTTAAAATTTCTGATACGTATGACGAACAACCATTTCCATATCTGTTTCTATTTTTTCTCGTAGTCTCTTTTGTGTTTTAAGAAGAATAATAGCATATATACCAATCAATAGAAGAATATTAATATATGTAAGAATAATCATAGCTAAAGCACCACGCATAACAATTGATCGACAAAAATTTGCTATTGATCGATTGTAAAATTGAACACCACTTGAATAAGCTCCATAAACTCGCATTTGCATAAGAATAAAGAAAATAAATGCTATTGCACCAAAAATAAAGGCAGTTAGACCTTAATAATATTTATAATTCTCTTTCTTTATTTATTAGAAAAAAATAATGACATACCAACAAGAATTTTTGGTGTATTTCCAGATACATCACTTGGCATTTTATTTGGTTTTATTGAAGAAATCATTTTAAGTAAACCATAAACTGAACCTAAGAAAAATAATCCAAATATACCACCAATAGCCATAAGTAATGGTAAATCAGGTGCTGCTTGACATTCATAATTAGGATCATGTCCTGATTTAACAGTATACCTAAATCCAATTGCAAGTTGAATTATAGTAACAATAAAAGTTATTGTTGCAGCACATATAACTATAATCAAATATGCAGCCATTTTTTTTTCTATTTGATTTTGTAACGCTTCATTTAATTTGCAATGACTCAATAGACAAGAAAAAAAAGATATTGGATGAAATCAAATACGAAACGAAAGAATGTATATGCTATAGATAAGAGTAAAGTAACAAAAAAAAAACCATGTGCGGTCTCAAAGATACATGATCAATGAGAAAGAAAAAAAAATCATGAATATAAATAAGAAAATCAATTTGGAGAAAAGAAGAATAGCTATGTAATTCAATTTATAGTATAAATCAAGTTTCAAGTAATAATTTTGTTATAAATTAAGAAAAGAATAAAAGTATTTTTTTTCCTTCCTTGATTTATTGTCTATGATAAAAATACTTAGGAAGTTTATCGATATAAGAAATAGACTGTAAATGAAATGAAATGAAAATAATTTTTCTTACAAATTATAAAGCGTTCTTAATTTATAGAACGTATAAATAACAAAAACAATCTTATTAGTTTATTACTTTTAGAATTAACAAATTGCCTTGATACTTTAGTCAAGATCGAAATAAATGATCAATTACATGAAGACATAAGTATTTCTCTAACAAATGCATATAAATTAATGAAACATATGCATAATTAGAGAAAAGACAAGACATGTATATGTTTTAATACATTACAAATATGATGCATATTTCATCATTTAAATATCATTCTCGCTACTATCTCAAATGAAAGCGGAATGATAAATCTATCAATCCCTGTATGCCACAAAATAATCAACATGTTCAAAGCACACACATCTCCTGATCAATGCAAAATTACTCTTCGATACAGAAGATTGTGAGCAAACATTCGAATATCATCAATTAGCGCTAAGTATCATTCAAAAATTGCTACGCACAAAATGCAACAAACAATCATATTCAATCATTGCAAATGCTTATCGATATGCCAAACATTATACCATTGCACTTGAACATCTCACGTATCTACTAAATGAAGAAACTGATGGTTATTCTTTATATGCTGCTAAGTTATACAATAATTTGGGTGTTGTTTACGATTATATGAAAAATAATCAGTTGGCGATAAAACATTATACAACAGCTTTTCAATGTTATATGAATCTTAATGATTATGATAATATTCGTTGGAATATGACTATAAGTCTTAGTATTCTCAATGGAACTGACAATGATCTTCGGACTAAGTCTCCTTTCATTCTTAGTCAGACTTACATAAAAGCGAATGCTTAGACTTGCGCACGGAACCACCTTCAAAATGCGATAGAATTTGCCACAAAAGTATATAGTTCGGCTCATCCAACGGTCACGAAGTATACACATACTTTGCAACAAGTGATTTCTAAGATAAAGGAAGCTATTTCTGTCAGTTCAGAATCATTGATGAGTTCGATCTAGAATAATTTTGTAACAATTTGAATGCTTGATTGGAGTGCAAATGTGATAATGTATTAAATCGAATAAAAAAAGCTTTTTTTGTGCTTTTAAGTAACGATTATCATTTGAAACGGAAGAGCCTATGTAGGGATTTCTAGAATTTCCGAGACTATTAAGTGAAAGTATAAAGATTAGAAGAAATTTTTAGTTGGATTTTATCAAATATGCAGGGTAATTGCCGTTATAATATATACTAAGTTCAATCTTTTCAACACAATTCATTAAAAAATTTTTTTCTGACCTCTCCTTCTCAAAAAGTTTTAGCTATCTTCGAAACTGCATAAGCCCATCATATTTTATTTATCTAATCAATTAAACTTCGTTCAATAAAATTATTTCACCAAAGATTATGTAGAATTAAATCTGTTGAATAAGGTACATGCAATATTACATTGATGCCGTTTTCCACCAAGTCTGTAATAATATTGAATGAGTATGAAGCCAACTATGATTATCAAGTAATTTTGTGTATGTTGAATCTCGTGTCTATTTGTTTCCACATTTCATATATAAAACACTTCAAACAATTTTCAGTATTGCATTTGTAACTTACAGTCCGTATAAATAATAATGGTAACTATCCTGAAAATTTGATAAAATCAAATAAAAAATATCTTCTGATCTTTATATTTTTTAATTTAAGGTTGTTAGAATTTTGGAATATCAGAAGTATATTGAGGAACTGTTTTAAATAATTACTGTCATTTGTATTTTTTTCAAACTTTTTCTTGTATCCCAATCGATTAGTGTATTCAAAGTAGACCATGCAAAAAAGAACTCTGTTCAGATCATTGCTGATCAACTTGATTACCAGGTATAGAAGTAATCTACATAATAAAAATAGATTTTGACGTCATCGAAGCTTTGATTATATAGACAAATAGCTATACATCATATGCCATTATATAGAAGTATCATACATACATCATGTGATCCACTATGTTCTTCGCTTTTTTTTCTTTCTCAACTCATCATATAAACAAAATAAATAATAAACCAGATTGAACAATTAATAAAAACCATAAAAGACATACTCGAGATATAATATTATTTCCTTCTTTGTTTTTTGTCATCTTCGGTATCTAGACGATGATGAACATGAATAAATGTTGCTAATTGTGCATCGAATAATTCGATTATTATTAGGGACTGATGCTATTGAGTCATTCAAAATCTTAGAAAAATATTAAATCAATGATTTTTATAATGTAAAGAATTAAATCGCATCACAATAACAAGGCATGATATATAATTAAGCATATAAAGAATGTGATAAATGCTGTATTGTAAGTTTTTTTCTTCCTTTTGTTTTCTTTCAATGTTATACAAAATTCATGATTTTAATATCAACTAACAAAAAAAGAAAAGAAAAAAAAAGTTTCAAAAAAAATAGGCAAACAATTTTGTTCTTAATAACTTATTCATCATTCTTATTTTAATTTCTTTTTTTTAAACCATTGTTTTATTAATTAAAATTATACAATAACGGAGAACAACGTGAAAACCAAGCAAGAGAACATTTATCTTGTCTAAAATCTAGAATTTCATCTTATAAATAAGAAAATTGAACAATTACTTAGAAAAAAAAAAAGAAACAGCTGTTAATATGTGTGTTTGTTTAGTACTACATGAGCGATAATGATCAACACAATCAACAATTCATATACGTACACGACCCATAGTTGACATAAGTAACACATAGAATAGTATGGCCGGAAGCGCAAACATAACGTTTGTTGTCGTTACTTTCCATTGTCGGAAAGCATTCAGAAAAAGGAGACGACAATTGAACGTGTCAATACATTTGCTTGCCGATCATTTATACGTGCAACATACTTGAATCAGTGAGCAAACATTTATGTGGAAAACAGCTATCAATCATAGTGTGATCAATATTGACGATAATGATGATGACGAACAGGTAGAGATGTAATCACATTTCAGATTGATTGATCGATCAATGCCTCAGAGAAAATTAGCAGCATTAGGAGCATGACACAGAAAAGCATTTTTGTCATAATAGAAAATTATGTATCAGTAAGAGGAAGAAAATGAATTATGCTGCTCGTGGTAGCTATGCTAACTATAGTAAAACAGTCACAGCACCTGTGAGAATGCATAAAATAGATTTTCTTTGTTTTAAACGATAGTTTTTTTTATGTTTAGTTTAAACCTAGTTCGGTGGAAATATCCCGTTTACCAACCTTGCCAACGCAATCGAGTCTTGCACCATTAGTTTCATTCGACGAAGACGGTGATATTCCACTTCCTGTTATAGATCGATCATCTTCTATTGTTCTTTCTCCTTCTGAACATAATAACATCGTTCATTATTGTCGTAATTTTTGTTCTTTAAAACGATTTCGAAGTGATTTTTGTCATATTTTTTCTCATTTTTTATTTTCACAAATTGGTTTATCTGTTCTTGTTTTTGCTTATGTTGCTCTTGGTGGTCTTATCTTCTACGCAATTGAATCTAAATATGAATTACGTAAAAATGAACAAATAAAAATGGAACATTCACGTGGTATTCGTAATATTCGTCATATTGCTACTGATGAATTTAATTGGATGTTAAATGCATCATTTGAATTACGTTATGCACTTTGGCGTGGAATGATGTCACGTCAAGATGGTTATGAAAATACTGGTTGGCATGTACACGTTGACGGTGAAAGATTTGATAAATTAATTGATGATGAACTAGCTCGAATGCAAGCTGAACAAGAAAAATTATCCGATAAACATGATTCACGAACAGATGTATCATATAATCAAAAATGGACTTTTTCAACAGCTATGCTCTATTCAGCAACTGTAATCACTACAGTTGGTTATGGAAATATAGCACCTAAGTCAATATTAGGCAAAATAATTACATGTCTTTATGCTATGTTTGGAATTCCGATTATGATTATGTGTTTAACAAATACAGGTGATCTACTTGCTTTTTTCTTCATTAAATATTATTCTTTGACAATTAATACTTTTCAACGAATGATTAGACGACGACGACAACGAGGACGGCGACGAACAAAATCATCTCTTGACGTTTGTGTCATATATTATTTTATTAGAATAAGAAATTCATTGAATTTTCTTTCTTTTTTTTTATAGATTGGGAATGAATCTGTACAACATGTACCGGTTGCAGCCACACTTGGTGTACTTGCTTTATATATTGTAGCCGGTGCTGTTCTATTTTCTCATTGGGAAGGATGGTCCTATGTTGATGGTGCTTATTTTTCATTTATTACATTTACTACTATAGGTCTTGGTGATTTAGTACCTGGTAAAGGAACATTAACAGATAATAAAAATGGCAAATCAATTTTATGTGCATTATATCTTCTTTTTGGTCTTGTACTTACTGCTATGTGTTTCAAATTAATGCAAGATGATTTATTTGCTATTAAACAAAAACTTTTTGCTCGTCTTGGCTTTGAAACTCAAAACAATAATCATCATCACGAATTGCATCGTCATGAAAATATCAAATAATATATCTTATTCGTTAAAATTTACGTATTCACTATATAAATTATGTAAAAATAAAGATAACAAACAGAATTGATATTACTATTCTATCATCTTCTCATGATCATATTTGTAGGTCAATATCATTGATGATACAGAAAGAATATGATAAAAGTAATTTTTTTCTTAATGGGATGGCATTGATGCTTTGATTTTTAATAAAAAAGTATCGGATACAAATGAATTAGAATATCAAATTTTTTGTTCACTATACTTAACACAAAAACGTAAGATACGATTATTCTGATATTTTGTTTCAAATTGATAAAAAAGAAACATATTGATGATAATAATGTTCATACTGAAGTATATTTTTATATTTTACTAATCCTTATATCGATCATATAAAGAATAGATTGACTCAATAAAGTCTCTCAATCTTTGATACATTGCCACATATTTCTGATACAATCAAATACTATTCACTTTCATCAGTTACAAACTTGGCTATAAATTATATGATATAGTAAACTAATAATATATAGAATGAAAAGATATCCATTTCTGTATTATATGATATATCCATATACATTATATGTATACGTCTAGGGAAAAGTATAAGATAGAGAAAGAAAAATGAAAAGATTAATCTGCTGATGCAAGTTATAGTCCGCTGATTCGTTCATATAAGCATTTAGTAGTATAAATTATTGTATTATTCTCGTCATTTCGTTTGTTTATGTGCCTGATATTCAGTATAAAGATATTTACTGTCTAAGTTAAATACTATGTAAGTGTTTTTATTATACTTAAAAATACAATAAAAATATTTTTCATTAAAAGATTTATTAAATAATTTTTATTTTAGTTTATTATATTGAATACATCTCAGGTGAATAGTCTTATATAAATTATTTATCTTATATAATAATGGCTGAAAAACGTGTTTTAATATTGGATGATGGTCAAATAACTTCAATTATTGCCGAACATTCATGGTCAGATTTTATAAATGATGATGATAATGTTGATTTATATATTTTTACAAGTACTGGTGCTTTATCTGAAAAAGATAAATCATGTTCATATGTAAAAGCTTATAAAGAAGTTCCACATCCAACATCAGATGGTTTACTTGAATTATGGGCAGTTCAAATGCATCGACAACATTCATTTACTCATATTTATACAAAAAATGAAGATTTAATTATTCGAGCTGCTCATTTACGTACATTACTTAATATAGAAACAGGTTTAACAGCTGAACAAGTATCAGCATATCGTGAAAAAGTTCATATGAAAGAACTTGCTTCTAAAGGAGGTTTTCCTGTACCACCATTTACTCGTTTACTTGCACCAATTGATCTTATTGGTTTTATTGAAAAATATGGTTATCCAGTTGTTGTTAAACCAACACTTGGTTGTGCTGTATCTGGTCTTCATTTAATATCAAATGAAGATGATTTACAATTATTTCTTTCATCAAAATTATTTTCATGTATTGATTTAAATCAACGAATGGATTTAGTTGGAGAATTAATGGTTGAAGGATTTGTACGTGGACATATGTATCATGTTAATGGTATAGCTATAAATGGTAAAATTATTCATGTATGGCCATTTGCTTATCTTCATACATGTTTTGATTTTGCAAAAAATGGTTTAGCTTATGGAAATTCATCTGTTCCATCATCAGATCCATTATTTCAACGTTTATATAATGCAGCACAACGTCTTTTAAATATTTTACCAACACCAAATGATTGTTTAATATTTCATTTAGAATTATATGAAAATCTTAATGAAAATCGATCATCTGATGATGATTTTATTCTATGTGAAATAGCAGCTCGTGCACCTGGTGGTTCAATTACACATCTTATTGATTTATTATCATTTCAAGATGATAATAATAATAATAATGATTCATTTGCTCGATTAGATTTTCGATCAAGTATATCATTATCTATTCCAATATTAATTCATAAAGAAAATAATGAAAATGTTATTACTGATCTTGTTATTCCACGTAAACCCGGTAAACTTATGTATATACCTCGTGAATGTCCTATAGAAAATATAATATATATACCATTGGCTAATGTTGAAAAACCAACAATTTATGATAAATATGATATTAATGCTATGAATAGTGCTTGTCGTTTAATAACTTATTCAAAAACAATGGATGAAGGAAAAAAATTAGTCGAAGAAGGTTTTGCATGGTTTGATCGTGCATGTATTATTACACCAATTGATGAACCATGTTCAGTTTCATTAATTAAAGAACTTCATCGATGTATGGAAAGAAAAATTTTCATTTCAAATTAACTTCTCTCTTTTTTTTTGTAGCACTTTTTTTTTTCATTGATGCTAAAGAATTCTATTTTTTCTGTGTTTAGAAAGAGAGTGATTTTGTGCATTATTTCTTATTAATTTAATATAATTTTTCAAATAAATATATTTATATCTTAAAATAATTTTATTCAGTTATTTCAAGTATGAAGAATGAGAATCGTAATAAAAGTATAAACAAAAATAATTTTGATGATCGACATTAAATTCAAGATTGATCATATGATAATGATAATCTCTATTCAGCATCTTTCAAACTGAATTTCTTTTTCATATGTCAATTTTTAAATGTTTGTCACGATCGTGGTGAACTAGCCGAAATGTTTGTTTATTTTTAGTCTGATTTAATGTTTTTCGACGTATAATACTTAAAATTTAGGATATGACGTTTATTTCTAAGCACAGAATTCTGCTTTTTCAATCTAATAGTTCTTCATTTATCTGAAAACTTTTAATCTATATTCATTATTAAGTTGAAATCGTATTATAACCAGCAATTCTCTTATATTAATATTTTTCAATGCAAAAATTTTTTATTAATTTACTTCAAAATCAACTGATATGTGCTGCCATCACAGTAATGTTTCTATTTATTTGTTACTTCCTCAGCCAGATATGTCATCTTGGAAGTTTATATACATTATTAATAGAAAAGAAAAAAAACATGTATTATTAATCTAATAGAACTCATAAAATGTTACTGTATCATCTTTGGTTATTAATACAAAAATCACTTCGTTATGCATGGCGTTGTCGTGTATGTCGATGTTGTCCTAAAATAATATTTGAATTATTTATTCCAGCAATATGTCTAATTTTTTTAATTTTTGTTCGTTGGATACATTCACCACCTAAGATTCCTACGAATATTTCATCAATTGAAGAAACTAAACCTAGATTTATTTATATAACAACATCTACTATTATTCCACCACATGAATCTATTCATATTTTTAATTATACATCTATATATCGATGTCCATCGTCAAATATAATGATAGAAATAGTTGATAATAATTTATTCAATCGTTTGCAAAGTTTATGTCGAACAAGTTATTTTACTTTATCATCAAAATATCAACATCATGCAGGACATTTTTTAGTTAATACAACATCAGAAGGATATCATATTAGTTATCAATGTAATTTTCTCAATAAACATTATTGTCAAAATTTTAGTATTTTGAATGATGATGTGAATTTTATACAAATTGAACATCCATCTAAATTAATATGTACAAATGTCCATAAATCTGATTTGGATGATTTATTACAAGTTTATCTCTCACTTCAATCTCTTTTATATCCACCAAGAAAAAAAACAACAATTAAATATTTATACATGGCCATGTTCATCATATTTATCAGATCCTATTTTTGAATATGCACCTCGTTTTGTATTAATTATTATTCTTATTCTTATTGATGGATGTATTTTATTTGGTTTTAATTTACTTTTTTATACATTAATTGATGAAAAACATCAAGGAATTACTGAACTTCTTCGTCTTATTTCAGTTTATCCTATACTTAATAGTGTTGCTTGGTTTTTACGAGGTTTTTTTCTACAATTAATTATAAATATATTATTAATTGTAATATTAAAAATTTCTTTTGATGATAGTATTTATTTACCTTATGTATCAATTTGGTTAATTATTCCAACAATTATATTATGGACTATTCAAGTTTTTTCACGATCTGTACTTGTTGCACATTTTTTTTAATAGTAATTTAAAAGCAGCACTTTGGTCATGGTTTATTTATATAATATCGTTTATATTAGCTGTTCCATCATTTATACGTTTACCAATTGCTCTTCATCATATTGCTTCAGCTTGGTTACCATTTTACTCAATTAAACGTCTATTTATATTTCTTTTTCGTATGAATATTAATATAGGTCGTCATACTCATTTTACTTATGAAATCATGTATATTTGGTTAGATATGTTAGTTGGTAGTCTTCTTATGTGGCTTTTAGCATATTATCTTGAACAAATTCGACCAGGTAAATATGGTATACCACGTTCATGGTTATGGCCATTAGAATGTATTCGTAGTAATCGAATAAAAAGTAAAAAAAGACGTGAAAGTTCTGCTATACAAATGGTTGAACCAGTAACAAATGTAAATACAACAGTTTGTGTAAATAATTTAACTAAAACTTATGGTCAATTTAATACAGAACACCAATTAGCTGTTGATAATGTTTCATTTAAACTTGATAAATCAATTATTTATGGTCTTATTGGTCATAATGGTGCAGGAAAAACTACAACAATGGAAATGATGTGTGGTTTATTATCATGTGATTGTGGTACAATTGAAATTCATGATAAAGATTTATATGATAATTTACGTGAACTTCAAAAATGTATTGGTTATTGTCCACAGCATGATATGCTTTTTTCGTATTTAACTGTTCAAGAACAATTAGAATTTTATGCATGTGTTCGATCACAAGAACGTAATGTTAATTCTAATCAAATTAGAGAATTACTTACAATGATGGATATGAATACATATAGTCAACGTTTATGTCACACATTATCAGGTGGAATGCAAAGAAAATTATCAATTTTATGTGCATTTGTTGGTCATGCTAATATTATACTTTTAGGTATATTTTGATAAATTTTTATAGAAAAATATGTATATATATATATATATATATAATTATTTAGATGAACCATCATCATCACTTGATCCAGTAGCTCGTAGAATGCTTTGGTCATGGCTTCGAGAAAATAAAACAAATCGTACATTATTAATTTCATCACATTTATTAGATGAAGTTGAAGAACTTTGTGATTCAGTTATTATTCTTGATTCAGGTAAAATTCGTGCACAAGGTACAATACTTGAATTAAAACAACAATTTGGTCCACCAGGTGATCGTCTTTATTTGGATCATATACCAACATATATACCAAATCAATGGATTATTAATGAAAAAACTCATTGTATACAAATACCTGATCGACAACAACTAATTAATTTACTTGAAAAATTAGAACGAGATAATATTAGATATTCTTTAGAAAATATTACACTTGATGATATATTTATTAAATTAACATCAACAACAGAATCATTTTCATCAGGTAAAATACATCTTTTATATACATACAATTATTGATATAAATATTTAGATGAAAATACTATTAAAAATCAAATAAATACATTATTTAATTCACGAACAAATACTCAAATAACTCATTTATGGTCTCAACAAATTTTAGGTGTAATAATTCGACGATGTCAAGTTTTATTAAGACGTGCTCGTCTTTTACCAATTGTATTATTAATCTATTTAGCTTATGCTCTTGCACCATTATATATGCCATCAATTAATTTATTATCTATGTCATCTACTGATCATAGTCGTTATATTATTTCATCTCCTTCAGAATTAATCAATAAATTACCATTGAAAAATTTTGATATCAAATTTACTCCATCATTTTATTCAGCACAAGAATTTCAACAATATTTATTAGGTGAATATAATCAGATTTAATGAATATTCAATATTAAACTCATTTAGTGAATAATAATGAGCAAAGCCACACTAATCTGAACAGAAAATATGCTATAAGATGCTGAGAATACCAAACCTGCACTGTTTGTGTAAAGCAATTAAAAACATAGTTTCGCTCATTGTTCCTTTGTCGGACAGCATTAATACTACTAGGATCATACTCTCGTTGTCTTTAAAAACTTTTCGATATTATTCAGGTATACTATTTTCGCTAGTTGAAAACTAATTTCACTATACAGTAGTCCTCCCTTAGAAATGATCGATCTCTTCCATGATAAAAATTTCTGAGTATGCCACTGATTTCATCAATATTTCACTTGACAACATTCAATTTTTTTATATTTCTTACTAGGAATGCAAACATGGCAATCAGATTATCATCGTCATAAAAAATTAATTGGTCTTCGAATATTATCTTTTGATCAAATTGAATGTTATGTACCATCACCTTATTTACCCTATATAACGACATCATGTCTTTCAATATTTACATCATTTTCTAATCAAACCAGTACTCCATTACATTTCATAGCTGAAGTTGAAAGATATCCTGTTTTAGATATTTCATATGCAAAATGGTCTAAAAGTGATACAATTTTTTATTGTTTGTATACATTACCATTTACACATCATTTTGCAATTATTTCCCTTTCATTTATTTTAATTATATGTGCTGCATTAATTATTCAAGATTATGCATCAGGTCTTCATTCATATTCACTTATTCATGGTCTTCGTTCACCAATTCATTGGATAATTGTATTTATTAGTGATCTTATTTTATGTTCTTTATGGCTTGGAATTCTTATTCTTATTGCACGTTTTGTTCATTCATCAACATTTCATGGTCAATTTTTTGCACTAACACCATTATTTTTTATTGCTAATCTTCCATTTATTTATTTATTAGCTAAATTATTTAAAGCACCTATATTAGGTGCTACAATAATTATAATCATCTTTGAAATTGCTCATATTATATATTCATTTAAAGTAATAATTGAAGTTTTTCGAAGTTATCGTACTATTTCAATATTGATACATATCCTTCGATGGTTACTTTTACTTATTTTTCCAAATGTTAATGTATTTACATTAATTGTGGCTATTTTACGACCAAATTTATGTCCATTTGGTGATGAAATATTAGATCATAAAGACGCATTTTCTGAGGAACGTTATCCACATAAAATACTTATTCATATATTAATATTTTTTGCTCAATTAATATCTTGTTTTATTTTATTAATTATTATTGATACATGTAAATTACCTATATTAGGTCGTAATATAACAGGTAAAATAAATCAAAATGAAGAAGATAATGATGTTACAGAAGAAAGACGTCGAGTTGAAGCAATGAGTGATGATGAAAGACGAAATGAAGCACTTATTATTGATAATCTTTCTAAACGATATCATGGTTCACTTATTCCAGCTGTTAATCGATTAACATTTGCTGTGCCTCATCAACAATGTTTTGGTCTTTTAGGATTCAATGGAAGTGGTATGTTTCAAATTATCAAAAGATAAAAAGAAAAAAATAATATTTCATTTATTAACATAGAAAGTTCAGTTCTAATTCTAGTCTCAGTTGTCTTTCTTCAATCGAAAATATATATTGCATGTTAGATAAATAATATTTTTAAAAAAATGCTTGTATTTAATCAGTGTTTTATCTAGAGGAATACTCGGATGGGGAGAGCGACGCTTCCTCTTCCTAAAAATCAAATTCGCTCCTTCCGCTCCCGAGACTTATAACTATCGTACTACCAATTATATGGATTGCCTTCCTGAAAAACAATTTTCATCCTCTCCATATACAATCGAAATCGTTAAATTATCAGATAGATATGAACATATTAAAAATGTTTTTGAGAAATTCTTATTATTGAGTTTATGTGATTATACTATTCATATATAGTAAAGAATAAAACAAATGAAGACTTCTTTATTCTGTGATGATCTGATAATTTTATTTTCTTTAAAGATTACAACGAATTTTTCCATGTTTGAGATTTTGAGATCTTGATTTCGAGCTTATTTTTGCGATCACCGAGCTGAAATACGATAAAATTTATAACAAAAATCAAAACAAATTCTCTTTCATTCCTATTTATCTCAGTCTCAGCAAAATTTTATTGATAGCCTTGCTCTCGCACATCTCGAACCAGCATATCATTATATATACAGTAGAACTTGGAATATATACTTAAATTTTTATATTTATTTTTCTAATCTAAGCAAATATGAAACTTTTTTGTTAATCTTAGGTAAAACTACAACATTTCGAATGTTAGTTGGAGAATTACGACCAAGTGGTGGTCATGTTTATAAAAGTAATCAACAATCAATTGGTTACTGTCCACAAGATGATATTAGTTTTTCTGCCTTAACTGTTATAGAATCTATTAATTATATATGTCGTTTACACGGTCTTAATCCATCATTATTAAATAATTTAATTTTATCACAATTTCAATTAGAAAAATATCGTAATCGTCAAGTATCACATTTAAGTGGTGGAACACGTCGTCGTCTTCATTTAGCTTTATGTCTTATTGGTTCTCCAACACTTTTATTACTTGATGAACCAACAGCTAAAGTTGATCCATTGTTACGTAATCATATTCGACTTATATTACAACATCGTCCAATTAATACATCAATTATATTTGCATCACATTCAATGCTTGAATGTGAACAATTATGTAATCGTTTAACAATACTTGTTCGTGGTAATGCAAAATGTTTAGGTTCACCACGACATCTTAAAGATAAATATGGTACTGATTATCGTATAAGATTAACATTATTTCAACCATCATTTGATATTCCATTACTTAGTCGTGTGGATAATACAAATGAATATACATATCCAAAAACTAGTTTATCAGATTTATTTAAATTATTAGAACGTCTCGTTGAACAAAAGATAATTGCACCGATTTATACAGTACAATTAACATCATTAGAACATATTTTTCTGGCATTTCAACATCCTATAGATTCTATAGTTTAATCATCTTATGTCAGATTGTTATATTAGCAAATTTGAATAATAATACTAATCGTCTTTATGTAAATGTTTGTTTTCACTTAAAATTAAATAAATACTTAGTATAATTGCACTTAATAATTCATAAATTTTATCAATATTTTACTTGAATGAATTTAAAAATAACAAGATATGCTTTTCTAGAGTTAATAAAGAGAAATT
The DNA here is from genome assembly GCA_022393335.1 of Macrotrachela quadricornifera. Lineage (NCBI taxonomy): Eukaryota > Metazoa > Rotifera > Eurotatoria > Philodinida > Philodinidae > Macrotrachela > Macrotrachela quadricornifera. The sequence continues at coordinate 109,534 of JAJEKB010001458.1, read as the reverse complement.
TTTACTTGACTAGCTCTATATTAGTCTTTATCTTTAGACAATAAATGTCTTGATTTTACCATGCAGATAAATATGCTTGAATCTATAGCAACACAAGAACAAAGTACGAATAAGAAAAAAAAGAATATAATATGTTGTTTTTTATTTCTTATCATCATAACATACATTCTCATTGTAAACGAGAGCGAACTTTGCCATTTCATTTTATTTTGTTGTATATTTAATATCAAATAAAATAAATATGTTAATTGTTTTCATAATATTTCTTTATGTATGCTATCGTGTGTATCAACATTTTTTTCCAACACCAGATATAGATCCAAATGATAAATATGTATTAATTAGTGGTTGTGATACTGGTTTTGGTAATGGATTAGCAATTGAATTAGATAAACAAGGTTTTAATGTATTTGCTGGTATTTATAATTTAAATAATAAAGAATCATTAGAAAATATTCTTTCATCACGAGCAACTGTTTTTAAATTAGATATAACTCAACAAGATGATATTGATGCTGCATATGAAATGATTAGTAAAAAAACAAATGTATTACATGCACTTGTTAATAATGCTGGTATTGGAGCTGGTGGACTTATTGATTGGATTTCATTAGAATTTATGCGTAATATGATGGATATAAATTTTTTTGG
>JAJEKB010001458.1:0-38883 GCA_022393335.1 Macrotrachela quadricornifera | reverse complement strand
ATTACTCTGATTCTTACAGTGGAGATTAAATGAATTGATCAATTTGAAGTTTATAAACTACTTGTTTTTTTTTTCGAGAAGTAATTCACCCTAATATATGTAACTTCTTAAGAGCTACCATAGAGCTCGAAACACTTCATACAGTAATCCAAGTAATGATAAAACTATAGACACTTCAATGAAATAAATCGTTATTAGTCGAAACGAATGACTGAAATATGTACCTGTAAAGGTAAAAAAAGGTTTATGCATGAGATCATCTTGCAAATCAAAGTGTATTGTCTGTTAAACATTAAGATGCAGTTTTTATGACTTTATTAAGTTTATCTGCTTGAGAGCCACATATTTTTTTTTCTGTTAGATGTAAGCAATGAAAAGAACGATATTCTTTTAGAAAAATTTCATCATCAAGGCTGTTTCTAATGAGAAAACTGACTGAAAACGTATCAGTCATGTCATAAATAATTCGTTAGCATTAATACATCATAAATACTTCTGTGCTTATCCGATATCTTTGGTGTTCACTTCAAAGGAATCTTCGATCAATTATAAACTATAGTGTTGAGAGAATAAAGTCAAAATAAATTGTTGAATTTCATTCTTTTGGGTAAAGAAGTTAAAAATATTGAAATTTGCATTGTAAATGATTTTAATATCTGCAAAGAAAAAAGTTCTTTACTTTCTATTTCTTCTAAAGATGAAGAAAGGAAATATCAGATTAAGCTGTTTTATACTACTCTTTGTAGGCTATCAAATCCTTACTATATAATTCTCTTTTGAAAGTATAAGCATCAAGAATCAGAGAGCACAACAAAAAAACGTATTGACAATAAACAAATAAAAAAAAAATACTTTTCAAATTAAAAATTTCGTATTGAATCTATTTCCACTCATAGTTTTCTATAAATATATTCATTATAAGAAAAAAATTTAGTTCAAAATGCATATTGTATTAGAATCGATATTAAAATTTTATCTAAAGTATTGATGTTTTAGTAAAACTTATCTTATTAATATAGAACACCACTTTATGATTGCTGTAAATCTTTTATCAGTGTTATTACATATAATAAAAATTACCAAATAGAATTTGATAGTAAATAATGCATGTATATTAGATACAAAGAAATTCTTTCATTTCTTTTATTACTTTTACATTGAAGCTACTAGAATAATTTGTTCTTCATCCAACAGTAAAATCTTTTATATCATATTAATCATTATTAGTTGTGTGTAACTTTTGCACTATTCATTTAATAGAAAAAGACATAACTATGACTGGAAAAAATCATTGTACTATATGTGATAAAGGTGGTATTATTATGTTATGTGATAGATGTAAACAAACATTTTGTGATAAACATATTATTAAACATCGACAACAATATGCTAATCAATTAGATGATATTATGCAAGAACATAATTTAATTCAACAAGAAATTAAAGAATCATCAAATAGACATACTCTATTGAACAATATAGATAAATGGGAAAGAGAATCAATTGTTAAAATCCAAACAGCTGCAGAAATTGCACGAAAAGAATTAAGACAAATGATTGAAGAATCTAAAGAACGACTTTCAATAGCATGTCGTGATGTTGTAGAAAATCTTCGTTTATCTCGTGAAATTGGTGAATTTTGTGAAAATGATCTTATTCAATCAATGCAGCAATTAAAACAGCTTCAAATGAAAATTGTCTCTCCATTATCAGTAAATGTAACAGAAGATAAAAAATCTGTTATACATTTGATTACAATACATGGTACTGATTTTATGAATCAAAGCATTGACAAACCTAAAATTTATTCCATTTCAAAACGTCTACCAAATTCTAATATTCAAGAAAGATTTTCAAAGATTGTTGGTCCTGTTACGATCAGTGACGAAGGTCTTCTTGCTAAACATAACGGTCAAAATTCTACATTTGCATACATTTTTGGTGAACAACTCTATTCTCAAGGTCAACATACTATTCGTTTCAAAATTGAACAAAGTCAAGTTCCATATAACATTTTCTTCGGTTGTGTTTCATCTCATATTAGTTCAAAAAAAATTCATTATGATTCACCTTTAATTGCTGGTTGGTTTGGATACAATGAAGTACATCAACATGGTACACGTAATACAAATGTTCTAATGCATGGTTATGATAGTAATAAAATTGAAACGTATGATGTATTATCTCTTACATTTGATTGTGATCAAAAACAAATTGAATTATATCCTGAACGAACAAAGAAAATACATGAACTATCTGTAGATATAGATAAAGCACCATTTCCATGGCAACTTCTAGTAATATTAACTTATGGAAATGATTCTGTAAGAATTTTATATAATGCCTGAATTCTAATTTGATAAATAAGATTTTTTTAAATAAATAAATGACAAACTATCATTGCAGAAATAATAATGTGATTAAACTTATGTCTTCAAAACACTTTACTTTTGACGATTTTCTACGATTTAAAAAAAAATCACTAATTAGAACCGATATGCATGTTTTACAAGTTTCTCTACAAGAAAGTATTCAAAAAAATGACAATTAAATCATAATAAAAGTAACGATGCAAAACAATCACAAATATTAGTAAAAATATATCTATCAAACAATGTATCAGAATATTATTTGTGACCATCTCATATCATTGTTTTTATGACTTTTCCTCAAGGAGAAAACAGCTGATTATTGATTAGACTTGATTTGGAAGTTTATTAACAGGAAAGATAATCATCTCTCTCACCATACTTGATCAATAATCAGTTGTCTTTCCCTTGATTTAACTTCTATTGTCATTTAAAATGTTCACACTGTAAATTTGTGAAATATTTACTGAAAGAAGAAGTTAAAAAAATGTCAATAACAGTGTTTCATATTCAACAGCTCGATCATCATCAAGTCAATTGATTCTATCTCTTCTTTTTCTTCCTAATCGAAATACTCACGCTCCTTAACCATCGCTTCACATGTTCTTTTCTTGTAAGATTAAATTATCTTTTATTTTAGATAAATTTTTCTTTTAGTAGTTTGTAGCTCATGAAAAGCTCTTTTAGTTGAGCTGATACTTTATATTGACATACTGTCAATTTTCTTTGAAAAAAGCTTCTTCTTTGATCCTCACTATTTTTCATTTTGAGAATATTACATTTACCAAGTTCAAAGAAAATATTTCTATCATTTTGACAAGAGCAGAATGCTACGAAGTGCTTTTCTGCAATGCTTGAAGCGTAAAAAGAGAGAAAGATCAATGGTTTCAACCTGCTTTCTAAAAAGATTGACTCATGAAAGCTCTCCATTCAATGAGCTTTATTAAAAAGAGTACACATAAAAGCATAGAAATATTACATTAGAGTAGAGTTTCATATCTATTTAAGCTAGAAAAAAATGCGTTTTAGAAAATTGTACAGGATATCGTCTGAAAAAAAAATTTCATGTATATACATAAAAATCCGAATGAAATATTCACTAAATAGTGAAAGGACTATTAATTTTATCGACCCTGTTGGTTTTACATTCTAAATATGATGTACACATAATTAATATTGTTTATACAATCACTTCATTTTTTAATGCTAACTTTTCTAACTCATTTCTTCTAACAAATCATATGCAAATTAAAAATGATCTTTATTATCATATTTTTCTTTCGAGTACGTTACATTGGTTTTTATACAAAAGTAATATATTTTCACTACTAAACAAAAGTTTCTTCTAATGAAATATCAATTTAACATGGATATATTCATCAACCAAAATATCAAAATTATTTACAATAATATTAAACAATCGAATATTTTTATACAACTGAAACATAGATACATAATGTGAACGAACAAATAAAATATTCAATGATATGATGTTTATATTCAGTAGATGAATACTGAATTTATAAGTAGTCCCTTATATTTGAAAATGTATTTTCATTATCATGATAATAGAACAACAAAATAAACCAGAATGAGTGAGAAATTGCTATTTTTCCCTATTGTTAATAAGTATGTTGTAACAATTTTCAGCAGTATAATTGCAAGACCATATTATATTATTTATATTACGTTCATAAATTTATCCTTTTATCTTTTCTATTAAATAAATTTACATATCTGCCTTACTATTTATATTGTTCTCGACATGTAATTTTTGTCATTTATAGAAAATCAACAAAAAGATTTTTTTTTTAACTTCCTTATTATTTCATCACAAATACTTAATTCTTAAGTTTACTTTGTATAAAACAAAATAATCTAATTAGTAATGAGAATTTCAATATGTGTATTCTCTAAGTATTTAGACTAGAAAATAAATAATGTCAAACAAAACAAAAATAAATATTATCACAATAAATATAGAAAAAGGCAAGTATTTCACAAAATGTAGAAGAGAATTATTCAGAGATCTTAATCGATTGATTCTTACTAAGATGATTTGAAGTGAAATGATTTAATGCATATCCGCCTGGTAAACAAGCAATATTTGCATCAGATCTTATTGTTTTTTTATGTTCAAGAATATCTTTCCAAGATGTTTGACGAACAAATCGAATAAGTTTACAAATTTTATTTTCACTTTTTTCTTTTCCTGCAATACCATCAATAATCATTGTTGCATTTATACCAATAATATCAGAAAAATGTTTTAATTTATCTTCAAGTGACATTTTTTTTAATTCTATAATATTTTTATCATGTTTTTTATACCATAAATATGATTCATATAATGTTTTATTATTTCCAATACGTTTTATATCATTAGCAAGTTCTTCTATTGATGAATAATCATATATATTTATATATGAATGTTTAGGCATATATCGTCGATAATCAGGACGACCATTACGACCAGCAACAATAGGTATAGAACCTGATGCAACAGCTTTAACTAATTTTTCAGTAACATAATCCATACAATTAGAATTTTCAATAGCTATAACAAATTTATATTTTTTATATGCTTCAATATTATCTGCCATACGCGAACCATAACCCTGACGATTATTTAAACATGCACCATAAGAATCAATTTTAACTTTATTCATTAATCGTTCAATAAATTTTTGTCGACCATTATGAGCCTAAAAATTTCATAGAGAAAAAAAATGAATTCCATGTTTTTCTAATCTTTTTCAATCAATCTATAATTAATCACTCTAGTAATTAAGTCGAAAGAAGTAAAAGATATTAAAATATCTCATATATTATGAAAAATAAAATCTAATAATATCTTCTTACATTACAATTTGAAATAATCCAAACAATATCTGCTTGTTTTTCTTTATTTTCAAAAGATATAATTGGTGGTGTAAGTAAATCAATTAAATATGTATTCATATCAAAATATGTTGCCGGTTCCGGATAACTATCATCAAGATTATATGTCATTTTAAAATTAAATTTTGCCCATGATTCACCTGTTGATGAATGTACTTCACTTTCCATAACAAATACCATTGTATATTGTTGTTGATCATTATTAATATGTAAATGATCAAATGGAATACCTCCTCCAGCTTGACCATCATGTGCAATAATAAAATCAATTTCATTAATACGATTGTGTTGTCGTGTCCAAATAAATGTTGTATTTGATGATGGACATTGTACACGTTCACCTTCACTAGCACCTGTACCAAAAAATCCTGTCCAATCAAGAACTAAAAAATTTGTTTTTAATGAACGACCTTTTTCATCTACTGGCCATGCACTTTTTCTAAAATAAAACATAAAAAAATATAAGAATTTCATATGTTATAAACTAATCAGAAATTTAATTCTTACTTTTGAACAGAAAATGTTGTTTGAATAGATTTAGTTAGATTATTTTGTTGTTCTTGTTTTTTAACAACTATATTAATGATATTCCCTGTTTGTTGTTTATGATTAATAAGTAATAAAATAAATGATATACTAATAATTATAAATATCGCTAATAAAAAAGGAAATCTTCGTCGTGAACGAATTAATGACGATAAATAACGAATAACTACACGCATTGCACATATCGATACAAGCGTTGTTTGAGTATGAAAAAATGTGATGAAATATTCTAATTATGTATAAGTATAGACCGAGAAAAGGCTAAAGAATGATTATATTTTTATATTTGCTCGTAGACGCTCATCATCGACCTGCACGTTTTTTTTTTACTATTCTTTCATCTACCTTTGAAAGGTAGTTAAAATTATGGGTTTTTTTTTCTCTTTCTCTTCTTCAATCTAACGACAATAAAGTTGAGAACAGTCGACTGTAAAATATTCTGTTCTCTTTTTTCTCCTCTACTTACATATGACACCTGATCTAGTATTTTGAATAAATGAATATGTAAGTCATCAATCAATATTATTTGCAATATATTATATCAATTATTCCTGGGAGAATTTTATGTTTTATTTGATATAAATTATAAAAAATCTCAGAATCAAATTATCAAGATAAGAATAGAATGAACTATGTGATTCAAGGCGCCATCTTTTAAGATGAGCATACTATTAAAGAGGAATTCCCGCAGTATAATATTAGATGATGGTTGAAAGATAAAGAAAAAGACTAAATTAATTAATTGTCAAAAGTTTTTAAATCATTGTAAATATGTCATTAAAAAGTTTTCCTATTATTTTCATTAATATGGGTGGAGAAATGGTATATATATTAGAACAACGTTTAACAGCTCAAGAAATTAATGATCAAAAGGCTACGAAAGGTATTTAAAAAATAAAAATAAAAACAATAGATAATTAATATTTTAATCTATTTAGTAATTAATGATATTGTTAGTGCAATGTTTAATGGAAAATTTATTGAAGAACTATTTCGACCACAAGAACTCTATCCAAAAAAAGCTGTTAAACATATTTTTGAAAAATTAGCTCATTCAAGCATTATGAAATTGAATGAAGCAAGCATGGATAAAGTATATAAGAATTTTTTAAGCTTTATATAAATATAAAAGAAGATCAATTTTGTTCCTATTATTCTAAAAGAAAGTATCCTTGTAAAGTTAATATTAGTTTCATTCAAAGAAGAAAAAAACTTAAAAATGAATTAATAAGCTGATTGTACGAATATTTGACATAAGTAATACAACAATCATGGAAAGTTTTATCAAGACTTATGAGGGCAATATTTGAGATGTTTTGATTGAGAATATTGTCTATAGATATAATTCTGAAATTTTCAATTGAAATGAGGGATGCACTCATCCAATCTACCTGAAAACTGAATATTTCAAGCAAATAATCTGAATACTTTCGTAATCAAATACATCAGTAGTAAAAAGACTCCCTTCAAGAAAAAAATGATCTCATGTCAAGAACATTCAAATCGTATGAAATTTCCAGAATATATTGAAGTTGTAGTGAAGATACTATCGTAAAAATTTCAGTCTTATATTATGATGCTTGACAGAAATATTCACCAAACAGCAGTCAAATATAGTACATATGATAAACAAAATTTTCCTGTCCAAGCTCATTCTATTTATTTTTGTTTGAAAGAGTATATCAGTTTTTCGTGCAGTACAGAACTCTTCTTCTGATTTTTATTTTATCACAAGTTCAATGACTCAGAAAATGCTCTAGCATGCCCTAATTTATATAAGTATCTGTATATATAATTAAAAAAGAGTGGATTCTGTACTACACGACATCTTGATATGCTCTTTTAAATAAGAAAAAAAATATTAAATATATAAATGAGATGGCAACAGAAAATGATTGCTCGAGTGATTGAGAAAGTTTAAGTTGAGAAAAAGCCTATTTTTCAAGCGGTAGATGATGGTTATCATCTATGAAGTTTTAAATTAGAAACTATAGTGTTTCTCAAAGCGCAAGATTCTGGCTATTTGCCCATACATGTATCTCAGTTTCAAAAAGAAAATCGAATTTTCTTTTGAGAAATACTTAAATGATTATATTCAGTTAAATCCTACACATATACTGAATATGTATTTTTCATTAATTTAGTTATACGATCTGATGACAATGTCAGTGAAATTTCAAATAATGTTATGTCCATGTGCAGCTGATATTATTAAAGTAACATATAATCATGTGAATTCAATGCGAAAATTAGTTCGTAGTTCAACAGTACTTGATCTTTTAGACAAAGCATTTATAGCATTTAATAAAGTTCGTATTTAATCAAATTATTATTTTTATGATAATTTTTATCTTTTTTTTACTTTTATAGCAATATGAACGATTAAATGATGTTGAATGGTTATTTATTCGTGATACGATTCTTTTCTTTTTTCAAGATATACATATTCGAGTAAAAGATTTTGAGAAAATTGAATTCATTGTTTTTCTTTTGTTTAAAAAGGTTTCGATATTTTTAAGAGAACATTTACAAACTCAACAAGGTCAATTTGTAATGACAACAAATGGTATTGTTCCAACTGGTTTTCAACCACCCGGTGAAATTCGGTTTGTTATAAACGGATCTTACACGAAACATTGACTCACTATTCACCAATAATAAGAATGTATTTCAGGAGAGTTTAAAACTATGGGTTAGAATAAAAATTTGATGGATTTTTCGAATTCGTACTCAGACATTATTTAACAGATGTAAAGGTCGCTGTATATAATCAATTATAGAAGCGTCCTAAGATTTAGCCAGGTTCACTTTCAAATATTTTGAAACACCACTATTTTGGTATGTAGGATTCCTATAACCAATCTTCAAATTCTATCTTTTGGTCTAACCTGTTGTTCTTTATCAATTGACTATGAATGACCGAACAGTAAAATTTCACACGTACTTATGCAAAAGCTACATTAAGTAACTCAAGAGAGTAGTAAATTCAGGTTCGCTTTCCATCCAAGCCAAATTCCCAGAATGTTGAAAGATTCTCTTTTTTCATTTATTTTATTTTATTATATATATAGAACGTACAAAAGAGGACGTTTAATTCATACACATACATTTGATGCTGGTGAACGCCATGAACCACCAGATGATAAACGTCCTTTTCATTTAGGTTTGAATATGTAAGAGATAATGTTTAGTAGAATAAAAAAGATTATTATGATTTTTTTCTATATTGTTTCAGTTACTCAAAACGTAAAAATTCACATGCAAATTTATTAAGTGAAAATTCAGTTAATCGACCATCAACTATGGTTAACGCTGCATCAGATATAGTATATTAAACATTAAAATAAATGATTATGTAATATATTTTTAATAAATAGGAAATGATCAATCCTGATCCAACAATGATTGCTCAACTCAATTTACTTTCTGATCTTATTGGTAGTAATAGTAGTAGAGATTCATCACGATCTGGCCTTATAAAATTATCATTATTTGATGATGATGATGATGAAGATGATCGACCGTGAGTTTTTCTTTTCCTTTTAATATTGTTCTTTTTTTTCTAATTTATATTGTCTTTAGAAATCAAACACATCATCAAACATCAAAAGATCAACGATCAAAACATGAAGATATAACTATTGATGTATCAAAGGTAAACATGATGAATACTTAAAAATTTTTTTTCTATAATTTTTTGTTTTTAGCGAAATCAAAATACTCGTTTATCAAATGTTTTAAAAGATTTTGATTTTGATGAACGTCCAACACATCGAGGAAGAAAAGATGAATACGATGATGATGATGATGATCTATGCTCAATGATGGATAGATTACCTAATAGTGAAAATAAACGACGTTAAAATTTGATGTATTATTATTTATTTATTGATGTTGTTATTGTTCGTCTGTCAAGCTTAGCTTATTATTTGTCATATTAAAGCAATAAAAAAAAAACAATATATATGTATTTAAAGATTTTAATATTGCATAAACATAAATAAAGTTTAATGACAATCTGTTTAACAAAAAAAGCTCATCTGAATATTAAATCAATTGTTAACAAAATTACATTAAGTTAACGACACATACACACACAAAAAAAATTAATTATTTCACCATAGATACAAAAAGAAAAAAAGAAAAATTTGACGATTATATTAATTAATTAGCCATTCTATGATACATTATTGATATAAGAAATTGAAATATTTATAAATCTTCAAAAAAATCCATATGAGCTGATGGAGATGGTGAAGTTTTTTCAACAGTAACATCATCAACACTACTTATTTGACTTTGATTCATACTTTCATCATCATATTCAATTGGAATATTTTTAGTTGTATTTGTTGAATTATTTTGAATTGTTGTTCTTGTACGTGGTGTATCATTATTTCTAATAATATCTTCAATATTTTTTAAATGATTTAATGCAGCTGGTGTTGCATTACGTTTAGAAAATAATGATGATGTTGTATCCTCATCATCATCATCATTTGTACTATTACTATTAAAATTTTGTAATACAGGTGGAGTAATATCACTACTTTTTTTAATAACATTTTTATTTGTATTCATTGTTGTTGGTAATGCAAAATTATAAGCACCTTTACGTGGATTTTCTGAAGATGAACCTGAAGAAGATGAATTTGATTCCGATGGTGGAGATGTTGAACGACGAGCTTGAGTTATTTTTTGACCATTACTAATTATATTACGTGCTGTTGAAGATTGTGTTGATACACTAAAAAAATATTTATAATTGTTATTCAAAATAATAAAATGTACGAGTGTACGACTCTATGATGCACTATAGAATGAGACTTGACTTATCTATGTAGATTTTTTATAATTAGAATAATATTTTTTCTATGCAAAAATATATTTAAATCCCTTTATTTTCTATGAATCGATCTTCGCTTGAAAAACTTGGTTTTAGGGAAAATAGTCAGCAAAACGAAAAAAGTGGAATCATTTCCTACAAACTCCCTCTTGTCACAATGTTGTGTTTGAAGTTCGCATATCACTGATTTTCACATCATCTTTAACCCTTAGAGAACGAAATTATCTTTTTTTTTTTGGAAAAAATAAGAAAAATGAAATGGATTACATAAATCTACTTCACAATCTGAATATTCCTATCAAAAATGAGATTGTCTCTTGCATCGTTTGACGTTCGTGATACAAGTAATATATATTATCGTGTTTCTCTGCTGATTACTGATGGAAAATGACAAACAATAAGTCTCAATGGTATATTTTACTATAATAAAAAGTACTCTGGTACATCATAACTTACGGAGGTAATGTTTGTTTAATTGGACTCGATTGTGGTATTAATGCTTTTGCACATGATTGCATCCATTTTAAACAAATTTGTTCATAATCCATTTTAGCAATAGATGTAGATGATAATGAAATATTTTTATTAAAAAACGCATCAAGTATATTTGAATCAAATGCTGATGAAAAAAGTGACCGAAAATGTTCTCGTACGCGATTAATATCATTTATTTTTTCTGTTGGAAATTTTGTATCAATTGATTGTTTAATATAATCCGGAAGTGAATCAATTTTTTCCAACTAAAAAATAATATATAATTTTATTTTTAAAAAAAATTTTAATAATTATTCTATCTTACTCGTTGATTCTTCTGATCAAGTAAAGCATGTAAAATTGGTTGAGATTTTACTTGCATTGTATTTAAATGTAATTTTTCAAGTAATTCAGTATTTGTTAATGGTGTTGGATGGTTTGGACCTGATGTTTCAACTTTAAATACATCTTGTGTATATAATAAACGTGAATGTTGAAGCCAATCAAGAACAAGTCCATGACATATTCGTCCAGTTATACCTTCATAAGCAGGTGTTTGTGATACATTCGAAGGATTTGATGCTTTTTCAATAGTTTTAAAAACAGCAGCACGTAATTCTGCTTTTAAACGTGTTATTAAACCATCACGTTCAAGTGATCGATATACTAATTCACGTAATTCAACATCATTACCATTACGTTGATCATTAAAATCATCACCATTAGGAATATCTGTAGACATTTTTATGTCTCATTAACTAATTGCGAATAACGTATGACTAATACCATGACGACAATGGTCGATATTTTTATTGGTTTAAAATTTTAAATAAATTTATTAAATAAATATTTTAAATTTAAATTAATAAAATAGAAAAGATATTTTTTAATTTTAAATATAAATAAATAAAATATAGATGTCGCTATATAAAGTACACTAATGAATGAATCAAGTACTATGATTATTGATTAGAACATTTAATTTATTATTTATGTCATTGTTGGTTGTTTGTACAACGGTTGCAACCGTTTATGCTGTATCATCGTTTGTTTTACTACGTAGACCACAATGGATTCATCGAAAACGTCAACCAGCATTTATTGCTCGAAATATTGGTCATCGAGGAGGTTGATAAATTAAATAATTAAACTAATAAAAAGAAAAGAAAATTATTTTGTTTTATTAGGAGCTGGAGAATCAATTGAAAATTCTTTACTTGCCTTTGACAAGTATAATTTTTAAAAGAAAAAATAAATTTTCTTCACAAACATTAAAGATTTGTATTTATAGAGGATTAACAAATGGAGTGGAAATGCTTGAATTAGATTGTCATATGACCAAAGATCGTCAGACAATTGTACATCATGATTCTGCATTAAATAGAACGACTGGTCAATTTGGATTCATTAGAGATATTGAATATGACGTTAGTACAAAATAAATATCTATGAAAAGTATCAAAAATAATAGTTCCATTATTCTAGAAATTACCAAGTATCAGTAGTGATATTCAACTTTATTTTGATCCAAGTAAAAAAAAATGAAAATACTTATTTTCAATAGAGAAAATGATTATATTAATAGATATAATTATATCAAATGAAAATAATCCAAAAAGTAGAGATTTATTACGTATACCATTATTAAAAGATGTTTTTGAACGTTATCCAACAATTCCAATAAATATTGATATTAAAGAAAATAATGATGAACTTATTAAACAAGTAAAATATCATTCTTTATAGATATAAACTTGTGTAAATTTCGTATTCAATTTTAATTTTTAGGTATCAGATCTTATACAACAATATCGACGAGAACATATTACTTATTGGGGCAGTTTTAGCCATACAATATGTCGAAAATTAACTGCACAAGTATGATTTAATTTATCTATATTTATTAATCTTAGGTAGTTTTTAGAATCCTCGAATAGTTCGATTTTGTTCTTTAAAAGAAGCTGCAGGTATTGTTATGGCTTATTGGATTGGTTTATTACCATTTATATCATTAAAATCAGGTAAATAATATAAAATATTATAACCAAAAAAATATTTCGAAATATTTTATTTGACATAGGTGCATTCGAAGTACCAATTCCAGGTGAAGTTTTTCGGTATAAAAGAAAAGTTAATTTCCTAGTAAATAATTTCGTTTGTGTTTTTTCTTCTATTTTTAGAAAACTAACAGAAAATTTCGATTGGAAATTTCAAATAATTTTCTATTTAATTGAACGGTAAATTCTTTTTATTAAAAATTAAATTTTAATATTTTATTTTAGAGCATTAAATAATAAATCTATGTTTACACATTTACAACGACGTGGTATACCTGTAAGTTGAATTTTTTTCCGTTAAAATTTCTCTTTTATTTATTCTTTTCTTAATTCAGGTTTATGTTTGGACATTAAATAATGAAAAAGAATTTGAATATGCTTTTAAACAAATGAGTGTAACTGGTGTTATGACTGATTATCCAACATTATTACAAAAATATTTAACATCAAAAAAACATGATTTTATTTTATCATAAATAATCGAGACTTTAGTTTAAATTAATTCTTTTTTCCTTTATCTTATACAATCTAATCATAAGATACAAAACGGATGTTTTTTGTTTATTTTTATTTTTTTTTAATAAAAAAAAAAAAGATAGTCGAAATACTTTAAGAGCTATGTTAATAAACTTGTGTTATATTTATTTAATAACAACTGCGAATTATCATTATCAATATAAGAACATTTTTATCTTGCAAAGAATATACGAAATTTTGAGGTTGATAAATCATATTTTGCGTGTAATTATATAGTTTAAAAGAAGAAAGATAACGGGTATATGATTTTTTATTCCGTGAACTTCGACTTGCTCTCTTGTATTGAAGCAATATATAACTTCTTATCAAAATATTGATAAGACTATTGTTTGCGCATATATCTTAATAGCCTATATAAACCGAAGTATATCACTGTATTTATTACATTCACATTTCTATTGCAACTTTTTTTATATTTAAATAAGTAAGTACTTGAATTTTTATTTAGTTGATTTTATTTTGAAGAGTTTTTTTATTTAAGAAAACAAAATGGCCCAAGCTCGTGCTGATGCTTTAATCGATAGTTGGAAAGCTAAAGCCAATTTGAATTTATCGGCTGAAGAAGAACAAAAAGTAAAATATATATTTCTTTAATTTAAATGATTTTGTTTTTTATTTTTATTTTTATTAGCTTAAAGCATGGTTTGGTGGTGCTGCTGAACGAATTACTGCTCGGCGTCAAGCTGCTAAAGAACTTCTTGGCAAATTAAAAGAAGCTGTTGATAGTAATGATAGTGCAAAAGCTGATGAATTATTACAAAAATTACGTGAAGGTTTTCGTCAACTTTCTGAAGGTCGTGAAAAAGCTCTTGATGAATTTGACAAAATTCTCAAACCAGAACAACGTGCACGTATTGTTGTCTTTGCTGTTCAACAAGCTAAAGAATCAGGACGACCAGTTGAACATTTAATTGATAGTCTTTTTTCACAAACCAATGAAAATAATTAGAGAACGAGAAATAATTTAGGATAGGTTTTTATTTGTATTGTTTTGCTTGTCATGATCTTGAATGAAATAAAAGAAATTCTTTTGGATCTACCTAGATCCTAGCTTGATACAATATATTAATATGAACTAATATACAGTCACACTCAAACTATCCATATTACAGATATAAAAATAAAGTTAAAGATTGAATCATTTGAAAGCGTACATTTGTATAAAGGAATATTTGATCAAATATCTCCTTTAATATTATATCTTATTTATCATGAGAGACATTATACAATGTCAATGCGATGTAAACATATTCTTTATCTTGCGTTCTGTTGACATATATTTTTTATCGTATTTTGAGAACAAATGCGCAGCTGATAGACTCCTCTTCACCTTCACTTTTACTCATTCTCAAAACTGTCTGAAAGTTTTTTTTCAATTTTTAATAAATCTCATCATTAAAAAATTAAAATAAATAGAGTATTTATTTTTCGATACTGCAGAATGTATCAATTCTTGGAATACTTGTTTTGTACCATCTGATTATTGAGATGATACTTAGATTATACAAATAGAAGCAGCCGAAGAAGATGATATGTGAGAATTATGTAAAGATGAAGGTAATACAGAGACAATAGTAGTAAATTACTCATCTTTTTCTTGTTTATTAGCACGAACAACATCCGTTATTGTTGTTGAATTACGATTATGATTAAATTGTCCTTGAAATTTTTTATTCCATAATTCTTTATCTTGTCTTGACAAAGATTCCAATCACAGCAAAAACTTGTAACTTATATTCTGCTTGAGAATATACATGTTCTTAGAAATCTGAAGTATTCGTTAATGTTTAGAGATAAAAATATTTTCTTTCTCATCTTTGTTCTTTTCCCTTTTTCGTATAGTTATATCAACATATGTTTGTTATTGCTTGTGTAGATTAAAAAGAAAAGAACAAAGTTTAACTTTAATAATGACATAAGTTAAACAGAATGTTTTGATGACATCTTAATTCAAAAGATACAAGAAAATCAAACTAAATTTTATATAGAACGGACATTCTGATTAAGGAATGCATTGAATAGTAAAAGAAATGTTGGAAAAATCCATAGTGTTATATTCTATTAAAAAAAAAATCACAAAATCTATGCATGAAGATCCCGTTCTAATTTCCTTTTATGAGCATAGGTGCACACGGATAGATTCTGCACCTATGCAAGAAACTGACGAGGAAGGGGCACCAACTGTCAAATCGCTTTTGAGTTGAAACCATGTGCATCTTGTAGATCCTAATGAGATATGAATATACTGAAAAGAGTTCTGGCCGCTAGCGTATTGCTGTCGAAATATTGGATTTTTACGGTATTTTCAAGAGAAGATCTACCAAAAAACCAATCAATTCTGAGTGGGATCGAGTTCTGTAAAGTTATTTCTGAATTTTATTAGCTCAAATGGTAAATCATAGTATGACACTCTCATCTCGAAAATATCAAGTTCGTGTGACATATCTGTGAAAAATGGGAAGTGTCATACTGCTGAGCTATATGAGATCGGATCATGAAAACTGAAAAAATATTTTTTTTCCATTTTAACAATATTGTGAGATTTTCTCGGTGGTTTTTTTTCGGATACCATCGCCAAAGGTTTCAAAAGATGCAGAGTTTTAAGCGGTATCAGAATCAACTTTTATCTATTTGGGACGTCTTGAAATAACAAAATAATAGTCAGATTATTGTCGAGATGAACTCATAAAACATGGATCTACTCTCTTATGAAGCCTGAATCGCTTTCTTGAATTCTTTATGGGAACTACTACTATGGCTTGTTTTGTAAAGAATTATTTTCTCCATCTTTTGAAACCTTTGGCGATGGTATCCGAAAAAAAACCACCGAGAAAATCTCACAATATTGTTAAAATGGAAAAAAAATATTTTTTCAGTTTTCATGATCCGATCTCATATAGCTCAGCAGTATGACACTTCCCATTTTTCACAGATATGTCACACGAACTTGATATTTTCGAGATGAGAGTGTCATACTATGATTTACCATTTGAGCTAATAAAATTCAGAAATAACTTTACAGAACTCGATCCCACTCAGAATTGATTGGTTTTTTGGTAGATCTTCTCTTGAAAATACCGTAAAAATCCAATATTTCGACAGCAATACGCTAGCGGCCCGAACTCTTTTCAGTATATTCATATCTCATTGGGATCTACAAGATGCACATGGTTTCAACTCAAAAGCGATTTGACAGTTGGTGCCCCCCCCCCCTCGTGAGACATTGCAGCTTCAACTCAATTTTTAGTTTCATCTCTTCTGAACGGATCAAATTCTAATTGAAGTTCGTCTTACAGGAAAGATTACTGAGACAAAAAGCTCTTTTTCGGCGTTTCTCAAGAACGATCAAGCCAAAACTTTTGAAATTTTTAGCGTAGATAGACCTCGATGAGTAGAGCAACCGTTGTCATAGACTCAAAGTTGCCAGACCTCGTCTTCATGGACTTCTGGAAATCTCAAGAACCAAAAATGGCCTAAAGTTCCTCCCCTCCCTCCTCAAATTCACAGGTTTCAATATGTTGAGCTGAAATTTTTACTGTAGATAGAAGGACTCAATCGTGAGGTGTATTTTTTTTGGAAAAAATTCCTAATACTTTAGGCAGGAGAACCAAAAAACTGAAAACCTCATAAAAAATCTGGTTCTCCAGGATGCTAAAACTTTTGTGAAGCCTGCCAAAATTGATTGGTAAAAGATATCGACAAAAAACAAGATACACCCCACAAATAGATTGAACCATTGAAGATTGTGCTTTCTCGGGCATATCGAGAGCTATTCTAGAGCAATATTTGACTAAATGAAAAATAAGAAAAACGAGCTTTCACTTGAAATAGGTATATTTTTTCCAGATATGCTTTTTCAGATACTTCTTCACTTGAGAGAGTTATTTAATTTATAGCATGGTTCGAGGACACCTAGATGCACCTTTAAGAATGAAAATAAAAAAAAAAATTCAATCCAGGAAAGGGGATTTCCTTAAATTAATAAACTAATTTATACACGTTTGTGCAGGATTCAGACAGAAGTATTGAAAAAAAAATGTTTTATGAATAAACAAAATGGACTACTCAACTCTTGGTTAATTCAGTCTTTGATTAAAAAAACCAAAGTTTTCATTGGCCTTTTCTCGTTGATTCTGACATTTTAGAAATATATGTGCAAGTGCCAATCAAAACTGTTGCTTTGGTCAGAAATTTCGTCATAACCGATATTAACAAAAAAAAACGAAATAGTTTGTCTCATCGATTCATAAAATTTATGCTTTTTCAAAACCTTTATCTGCTTGGGTTTTAAAGGAAAGTACTCTCGCATGAAGCTTACAAAATTTCTCAACACTTTTGTCGCTGAAGATGATCATGTGAATGAAATTCCCATTTTTTTCTGTCACATGCACTATAAAACACTCTTATAATGAAAATGTAGATGAATCCAATATTTTCCGATTAAAAATTGATGTAAGGAACACTTCATCCTGATGTCCGCGCTTTAGTAATTACACTACACTTAATGTTCAAATGAATGCTAAAAGATGTAATAATTGAATATTGAATAGATGTCACTCAAAGATGGTAATTTATTATCATTAATAACTTTTATACTTAAACATAACTAATATTTATTTCAATTGTTTCCATATTTAATTACAGAATTTCATTTTATGAATGTAGACTCATATTTATATTATCATTGGTAAAATTTTCATCGGATGGTAAATTATAGAAGTATGAAAGACCTTTGCTCTTCTCTGTATCATTGAATTGAATGTTAATAGTTTGTGGTTAAATTAAATTGTAGATCGTTCTTTAAATGGCTTCAGCTATATTCACATCATTTGTTTGTCGTCAACAACGATTTTTAACTCTTACTCGTTCACCAGGTAATAATTTAAAAAATTAAAATTTTATTTTTATTAATAATGTATTATATTAAAAATAGCTGCAAAACAATTTTGGATTCGATATGCATCAACATCGGACCAACAACAAACTCAAACAAAACCTAGTAAATAAATATGTATGATCTTTTTTCTGTTTAATTAAAATATTTCTTTAGCGGATTTACAACAATTAAAAAATTTAAAAGTCGATTATCAAGATGGTATTGCTGTTGTACAATTCAATCAAGACAATTCTAAAGTATAAAAAAATTAAAAAAAAATATTTTTTAAAATTTTCTTTTTCAAAATAAATTAAGGTTAATACATTATCTAAAGGAATGATGGATGAATTTAGTCCATTATTTGAACATTTACAAAATGATGATAAAGTTAAAGGCATTGTTTTTATGTCAGCTAAACCTGGTTCATTTATTGCTGGAGCTGATATTAAGTTAGAAAATATTATCTCATTTTTTTTTTAAATAATTTTTATTCATATATTTATTTAGTATGCTTGAATCAGCTAAAAATCGTGATGAACTTCTTAAAATTTCACGTAATGGTCAAGATATTATGCATAAAATTGAACAATCTAAAAAACCAATTGTTGCTGCTATTTCTGGTTCATGTCTTGGTGGTGGATTTGAAGTTAGTTTTTATTAGAAAATATTTTTCTTTATTATTTACTAAAATTATTTTTAGGTTGCATTAGCATGTCATTATCGTATTGCAATGAATGATAAACGAACTGGATTTGGTGTACCTGAAGTTAAATTAGGTTTATTACCAGGTGCTGGTGGTACACAAAGATTAGTACAGAAACTTTCATTACCCGATGCACTTGATCTTATTTTAACGGGTAAAGAAGTTAAAGCAAAAAAAGCCAAATCATTAGGTTTAGTTGATGCTATTGTTGAACCCATTGGAGCAGGTTTACAAGCAGCAGATGAAAAAAATATTGATTATCTTAGAAATGTTGCTGTACAAACAGCTAAGTATGTTCATTTTATATTTAAAAAAACTATGACCAATAGAACGAATAGAGTTTAATGAAAGATAATTTTGTTGAATGGTTAAGCAAAATTTGGGTGAAATAGAACAGTTTTCGATATTTAAACGATCAATTTTTATTTTGTCAGTTAAATAGTCATAGATTTTAATCTTATCAGATCAAACATTTTTATCAATGTCTTGATCATTAACAATGATTGTTATACTATCTTACTCTGATTACTATCAAATATTACAAGTGAGATGACATTGTTGAAAATATGTGATTATGATTATTTAATTGATTCATAATCTAAGATATTTATTAATCATTAGATTCTATATATTATTTATCAAATTTGTTTTTTATTTAATATAATGAATCTTCTTTTAGACAATTTACTGTACGAAAACCTACTCCAAAACAAACTGGTCTAATGGATAGTAAGATATTTATTCTTATCGTTTTTTTTTTCTGATCATTTATAATGTAATTATTATAGATATTAAATCTAAAATAATGTCAAATTCTTATGTACGAAATTATATTTTTCAACAAGCTCAAAAGAAAGTTATGTCACAAACCCAAGGTCTTTATCCTGCACCATTAAAAATTTTAGATGTATAGAAATATTTTATATTCATTAAAAAGGAAGAAAACATAAAAAAATATTTCTATTTATTAGGTTATCAAACAAACTTTGGAAAGTGGTTCAAAAGTTGGATATAATGCTGAAGCAGATGTAAGTGTTCATTTAATTTAATATAAATATAAAATATTTATTAAAAGCGCCTGCTATATTTGCAGTCATAATAAAGTCTGTTGAGATTTATCATAGTTTGTTTGAATCTAAAAAAGAATCGGTAATGTAGTATTGATGTAAATTAATCTGTTAAATTGCACAGAGTATCGGAGAAACACTTTCTTTTATTAGTAGTAGCAATTGTATCATATTATACTAAACAGTGTTTTTGAATGAATTTATAATTCATATAGATTAATGTATAATGTTATCTATATTAGGGATTTGCTGATCTTGGCATGACTAGTGAATCAAAAGCATTGATTAGTTTATTTCATGGACGTACTGAATGTAAGAAAAATAAATATGGAAAACCAGAAAGAGAAGTAAAGTAAGTTAATACAATATGTAATCTATAGATCAAAAAAGTGTAACATAATGATTGCAATATGTACTATTTTGTAAATATCTTACAATGGAGAGACGTACACTGTTAGTTAACTTAATTAATAATGTTCGGGTCAAATGTACACTCTCGGCAAATTTAGATATACAAATGAATGAGAAAATGCTTTGTCCTCCATTATAAGGGCAAAGCATAGTATTGCCAGGACCGTATGAAAGAGGGCCTCTACAAACCTCATAATCAATATCGAGCAATCCTACGTTTTGTCTTTATAATAGTGGGAAAACCTTTCCTCATTCATTTTTATATCTAAATTTTCCATGCATTCAAATTGAAGAATCTCTCTTCAGGCTCACTAACAGTAGCTTATATCTTAAATTCACTAGTTGCTCAGTGAGTGTTCATTTAACCCGAATATGGTCAATCAATTTCATTAACAGTACATGCTCCTCCATTATTAGTACCGATCAATATTAGGATCTTGATTTTTCGGTTACAAATATGAACTATGAAAAGTAAACAATCATTATGTCGTACAGAGTATATATATATATATAAATACTTGTTTTAATAAATATATATTAGAAATCTTGCCGTTATTGGTGCTGGTTTGATGGGTGCTGGTATTGCACATGTATCGATTGATAAAGGTTATAATGTTATATTACGTGATACAACAACAAAAGCACTTTCACGTGGTTATTCACAAATAACAAAAGGTTATCAAGGTTATGTTAAACGAAAACGACTTACAAAGTAAAATAAAATAAAATAAAATTTTATTTATTTATTTATATTTGCATTATTTAGTGCTGAATATGATCGTATATTATCAAATTTAGAATGTCAAACAGCATTTGATAATATAGGAAAATCTGATATGATTATTGAAGCTGTATTTGAAGATCTTAAATTAAAACAAAAAGTTCTTGCTGAACTTGAACAACACATTCCAGAACATTGTGTGTTTGCTTCAAATACATCAGCATTACCAATTCATAAAATAGCTGCTAATAGCAAACGCCCGGAAAAAGTAAATATCAAGAAAAAAGAAAAAGATATTATTTTTTTTCTTTATTTAGGTTATTGGTATGCATTATTTTTCACCAGTTGATAAAATGGAATTATTAGAAATTGTTCGAGCTAAACAAACATCTGAAGATACAGTACGTTCAGCTGTTACTGTTGGTCTTAGACAAGGTAAAGTTGTTATTGTTGTTGGTGATGGTCCTGGTTTTTATACAACACGTTTATTAATGTTTGCTGGTGCTGAAGTATTTCGTATTCTTCAAGAAGGTGGAACACCTAAAGATATTGATAAAGCAACAAAAAAATTTGGTTTTCCTGTTGGTTCAGCAACATTATTTGATGAAGTTGGTATTGATGTTGCTGCACATATTGCACGCGATATGCAAGCAGTTTTTGGTGAACGTCTTGCTGATCAATCCATGCCACAATTATTTGATGACCTTGTAAAAAATAATTTACATGGACGAAAATCTGGACAAGGTTTATACATTTATCAAGCAGGTGTTAAAGGTGGTGATCGAGAAATAAATCCAAAATTTACTGAATTAATTAAAAATTATTCAGTAGAACCTAAAGAACAGTAAATATTATTTAGAATTTTTATCTTTAAAATTAATCGCAATAGAAAGATAATAGTTTATTATCTGTCTGTTTGTGCCAGGTTAAAGATCAACGATTAATGCTCAAATAAGTCTACCGGAAGAAGGTCATCCTATAGGACATTCATAGACCCTGAAAGGCGTAAGGCAATAAAGTGATAAGGCTGCATGAATTATAAAAATTTGTGCGATATAGGAATATGAGGTTGTAAGACTTCAATCTACGTATATAATATTGAGCATCTACGTGCTAAAATATTTTGATATGAATAAAAATTTTATTCAATTAAATCTTTTAGAGTAACAATGGAAAATATTCAATGGCGTACAGGTCTTCGATTTTTAAATGAAGCAGCACGATGTCTTGAAGAAAAAATAATTACATCTCCAGTATGTATTTAAAACAAAAATATATTTTAAGAATACATTTTACTTTAATTTATTTCTAGACTGATGGTGATATTGGTGCAGTATTTGGTCTTGGATTTCCTCCAATGAAAGGCGGTAAATAAAATTTTGTAATATTTATTTAATATTTTATTTGGTTTTTTTTCTAGGTCCATTCCGTTTTATGGATACATATGGTGTTTCAAAAATAGTTGATTTGATGAATAATTATCGTAGTAAATATGGTGATCGATTTGCACCAACACAATTATTAGTTGATATGGCTAAAGATAACAAGAAATTTTATTCATAATTAGTTTAAATAACGATCAACATTTTCTTTCCAGTTCTTATAAAGATTTTATTAGCAAAACAAAAAAACAAATAAAACACAAATTTAAAAAATTAATCAAATATCATTTTATCTAAGACTTATAGTCTAATAAGATTTTAAAGATATTTAATTGTAACACTAGTAAAATTAACACTTTGAAGAACAAAGCAAAATAAAATCACTAAATGAATTGATATAATCAGATTCTGTAGTTACATACTGAATTAGAGTGCTATCTTTTATTTTGATAGAATATCTTAAAATTTTTTCAATTACACGATAGATGTACATATACTAACTCTAAATAAATATCGTTTTCCTAGAGTACATTTTGCTGTTTTTAAAAGAAGAAAATTTTAGTAAAGAAACAAAATGTTTTTTGTATACATTTGTTACATTAACGATAAATTTTAAAACAGCACCTTACAAACACTTTAAATAACGTTCAACTTTATTAAAGAAAAAGAAAGAAAGATAAACTAATTGGAATCGATGTTGGTAGAAAAAACTGTTGAATAAATGTGTTCATGTATGATTTGAAACTAGTCTGGAGAAAAAAGCTATTCTCTTTTTTTTTTAAAAGTCAACATTTGTTATCATTATCACTTGAATAAAATTTTTCTTCTCCATTTTCATTTTAGTGTCTCATTTATCAAACAATTCTAACTAAGTAAATATAAATATTTGTATCTTTCACTTTTCTTACCTAAAAGTATGCGAACAAATATATTTTATATCAAAAAAAAATTTTGAACATCTCTATCGATCTTTGATTTTCATCACTATCTTCTTCCGATCAAAAGTTCATTAAAGAATATACACGACCACTTGTCTCTGAAGTGGACATTAATTATAATAGGAACAGATGTTCCTTTTTCTATATGAAGTAACATGATAATGAAAGAAAGATTTCAACAACGAGTGTGTATAGCTCGGTAATACATTCTGTCTCCTATTGTAGAGGAACTTTGGTTAAATTTCATTTTATACATTTTATTCTATGCCTTTGTTTTTGAAGTTTTGAACTATGAGAACGACGTGAATTTTATGTTGCCCTATGGCAATAGTGTTGATGATTTCTACATACTTCAGCAATAATTTTGAGATTTCTTCTAGACTTATTATTATTGTTTACATTTCATGAGAAATGACGAGATGTATTTGTGTTTTATACTCCATGTCGTGCAATATAAAAAAAATAGTCAGTATGACATCTACATATTTTAATGGTGTTGGTTGATGTTGAAAAAATGAGAAGAAGAAGAAAAGGTTAAAAATTTTTTTTACTTTTTCTTGTTATTCAAAAACAAAATTCGTTTTTTTCTTCCATACAGTTACTCTGATTTAATGCAACAAAGGTAAGACGAGTAGTGTGTTGAAAAAAATCTAAAGCTGAAAGCTGTTACACAATGAAAAAGCTAATCAACAGAATAGATGGTAACAAAATGGGAAGAATAATAAAAAATCAAGATGTGATAAACGTGTTTTATCGAGTTTTGACTACTGATGTGTTGTACTCTTTAAATCGAGAAACACTATTTAGTCGAATATTTATCATGAACAAATCTAATGTTCTTTGATGCGTTTTATGCTAGCTAGTGCTAATGAATTACATCTTATTTATTTGTTTTATCTAGGTTTTATACCAATGAGTGAACTGGAAAATGGTAGTGCTGTTGCATATCAGAAATTATCGTCTACTGAGGTAGCTGATGTTAAAACTGACATGCTGTTAGAAACGAAGAGTATTCATAATGTGAATGAGTTGAGAGAGAAAGAAGTGGATCTCGAACGAATTACTATTGAATTTGATAAGGTCAATGAAGGAGAAGCAATGGTTGATGAAGGAGTTTTTGCCGATGTTCTGACAAAAATACGTGCATTAGAACAAAAGTCAATCGAAACGGAATCGAAAAAATCCATTCTCAACAATGTCTACTATGTTTTTATTGAACTTCTAAATCTCATTGACGAACATAAGCATGACACTAATTGCAATTTCATAGCTCAAAATGGGTTGAAACTGCTTTTAAAAGCAATTGGCAATACTAATATAGACGCATTATTTGAAAAAGATTCAATTTATGCATTGGAAATATTTTATTTATATATAAACTTTTTCACTCTCTGTACCATCAAAACTTATTTTACGCATGGCGAAATGAATAGCAATAGCAAACAACTCTACGAAAAGTATATCATCTCTTCGTTCATTTTTAAAATTCTTACCTCAGCAATGACAGCTTCTTATTTTTCTATCCAAGATGCACAACAACTGAGTAATTACAATGAAATTTTACGGCTTATATTAGACTATGTACAAGTTGAAATTTATAACAGCTCTACGCTAAAATATTCGGACACAACAGTGTCAATCCTATTCTTTATCCAAACCTACGCTGATAAAACTATATTGATACCAAATTTGATTAAAGTTAACTGCGTAGAAACTGTTTTGCAATATCTGACAAAAGTAAACGAGTAAGTTATTTTGGCTGTAAGATCAATTGTCGATTGTTTTTATGAAATATGATCTGGAGTTTTATTATAAAATTATTATGAAACAACGTCTTCTTTAAAAATATAGGAAGCTACGCCATATGTCATATTTTAATCTTGTAGAGATTATTCTAATAGCTCTGTTTTTCTTTTAAGAAACAACAATCTAAATTTTGAATTTCACTTTTGTTTGTTTTTTTTCTTAAAGATTTTCCGAACAACAATCATCCTTCCTTCAAGTAAGTTCAACTTTTCTAATTTATAATGGTTATTTGATTGTCTTGTTAATCAGACTAAGGAAAACGAAAGAAATGCTATTAATCATTTGATTAATATTATTTACAATATAAGTTGTCATGACGATGGAATAATTGTTCTTAACACATCTCAAGCAGGTGATCTATTGAAAAAAATTCAGAACATTGAAAATTTTAAGAATGAGGATTATTCAGAAAAAATCATACTTATTCGTATGACTTTAACTCTATGCAGCACATTAGAACAAATTAAAAATGATCGTAAACGTATGGCTAATGCTCTTGATCATCTACTTCAATTCATTTATGCAACTGAACAAAGTGATGATTATTCTCATAATGGTCTGCATATCAGTGACCTATTGATTTTTCTGATGTTATTAATTAACTATGAGCGAGCATTGGATTATCTTCTTGAACATACACAAGCTAATTTTGGTAATAAAACTCAATCAACCATTGAATTTTTTGTCACATCATTTCTAAAATTTCATCGAGATGTGAGTAATGAAGATCCACTAAAATATTTAGCAATGACTGTATTTTGCAACATTCTCTGGAGCATTTCTTTACGTCACGAATGCAGACAGGAACTTCAGAAAAATGAAGAATTCAAGAAGCTAATCAAAAAAATAGCAGAGGAAAAAGAAAAGATTGAATCTCATCCTTATGGTCTAAAGTGCATTGGACATATACAAAAAGCTATTACAGGAATTCTTTTTAATATTAAAGAACCATTGACAATAGGACTTCGAGCTTTATTCCTTGTTGCACGATCAAGTTCCATCAATAATAGTGGTCATAGTAATCGCTCAAAATATACAGGACCAAATATGATGATTAGTTACGCCGAAGGTGATAACGATATTTGTATTCAACTTTACAATGAACTAGCAAAGCGAAACATTGAATTTGATGTTTGTATTGATTGGAAATATTGTAATATAGATTTCCCTTGGGAAAAAACTTATAATACTATGTCTCAGACAAACATCGTTATATGTTTATTCAGTCAAAAATACTATAAAAGCGGTTTATGTCAACGAGAATTTGTCAAAAAATTTTGTAGAGCACATGTTATACCAGTATTTATCGATCACACAAAAACACCTGGATGGCTATCTCGAGGTTTGTCTTATGCTTAGTATATATGGATGTATTATTGATATTTAGAAGCATCTGTTTTCGTTCTTAGAAATTCGAAAGTATAACAAAAAAACTATTCAATTCAGCCGACGACAACCATTGAATTCCCAAGAATTCGAAGAATTAATAGAAATGATCAGTGAATATCTACCGTTGAATAGCAAGAAGCGCCAAAGGAAACCAACAAAGGAAATGATGCTAACTCATTCAATTTCTACTGAAATGCCAACAATACCCTCAATAGAAAACAACGATCTAAACTCAGACGCTACAAGCACAAAGTTTGTATAGGCATCAACGAGATTGCATAACTTTTATCAGGGAGAAAATAGAATGCAAGGAAAGCATAGGTTTTAACATATTGGATAATGTATTAGAGTCCTGCGAGTTGGAATACATCTAATCTAGCCGAAACTGTACGCTAAAATTTCGATTTTACTATCTATAATTTTTTTTCTTTCTCAATTTAGGTTAAATTTACATTAACCTATAGGTTTCTATCATCGACTTAGTTTTTGGAAGCATTAATCTAACACTATAATTTCAGAAGTAGGCATATGTGTGTAGACTAAGAACAGGTATACAGTAGGATTTAATATGAGGAGACATTATACTCTGGAGTGTGGATTGAATACAGATCATTAATTTTATCGTATTTAGATTGTCTTCTACAGTATGGAGTGTGACAACAGATGTTCAGACAGAAAAGTCTCTACAATTGGAATCGAACATTGATCAGGCTGAAGATTCCAAAGATAGTAATTCTGATATCAGCGACTCATCCGCAACAAGCAGCGAAGAAACATCAAGTGATGAAGAAGTCATTGATGTAAACGATAATATCGTTGATGAAGGAATTTTTTCCACTCTATTGACAAAGATATGTGATCTCAATAAAAGATTGCCGAAAAAAGATTTCAAAAAATTGGAAGATGATTTGGCAAAATCTATCATCAATGATGCCTATCCTATTCTTGTTGAACTTATAAACTTAATTGATGAACATCAAGATGATATTGACAATTTAACAACAGTTCAAAAATGTCTAAAACTGCTTGACCAATCAATATCTAGTACTAACACTTGCGAATTATTTGAAAGAGATCCAGACTATGCTCGAGAAACATTATATTTATATTTGAATTTGTTAAAATTAACTGGAATCAAAAAATGTTTTATACACAACCAAATGAATAGCAATATCAAATGGCTCTATGAAAAGTATATTTTTTCCATTAGTTTTAGTTTAATAAACTTTTCAATTTCAAATTCTCATTTAACTAATAACGATCTACAACAACTGTATGATTATAATGATAGTTTAATTTTACTACTAAATTACGTGCAAACTGAAGTCGATAGCTGGACAACGCCGACATGGAAACCAAAATATTCAAAGACAACAGATTTAATTTTAACTATTTTCTGGAATTATGCAGATAAAACAGTGCTAATACCAAATCTAATTAAGATCAATTGTACAGAAGTTTCATTGAAATGTTTAACGAAAATCCTTGAGTAAGTTATGTGAATTTTGAGCTCTATTTTTTTTTGTTGAGATAGTGAATTTTCTGGGAGAATATCATGATTAAATCGCTGTATTCGATTTTTGATTTTGCTTTTTGTTTTTATTTAAGGTATCGAGGACGAAAATCATCCGTTTCTCAAGTAAGTGTTTCTGTTGATTTTAATGCGACTTCTATATAACAGATAAGAGTTTTTTTATTAATTTTTTCTAGGCTGAAGAATATAAAAGAGATAGTGTAGAACCTTTAATTAACATTATTTATAATATCAGTCGCCATGACGATGGTATATTAGCTCTCAATTCATTTCATGCCGTTGATTTAATTAAACAATGGCAGAATGAAAACTGTTTCAAGTATTCAAGCGAAATGATGGTGCTCTTTCGAATGATTCTGGCTCTACTTAGTACTCCAGATGAAATAAAAAATGATCGTAAACGTATAAATAATGTGCTAGATGAATTATTAGAAAATGTTGAAGCAGCTTCAAAAAATATTGAATATCGTTATGATGGATTACACATTAGTGAGCCATTGATTGTTCTTGTGAAATTGATTAATTACGATCGAACTCTTGATTATCTTTTACAACATACACAAGCTAATCTGGGAGATGAAAATAAATCGACTATTCAATTTTTTATCAAATTATTTTTAAAATTTTACAAGGATGTACCAGATGCTCATCCTTATAAACAAACAACTGATACTGCATTTCTCAACATTCTCTGGAGTATCTCTCTTCGACAACAGCATAAACGAGAACTTAAAGAAATTCCAGAATTTATTAAAGTAATTAAAGAAATAGCCAGTGAGAAAAGGTCTGACACATCTCTTCACTATGTACCTAAATATATTGAAAATATTCAAAAAGCAGCCGATGGAATTATCTGTAATATCAGTGATGTGTCAACCGAAGCTCGAAAATTACAACATCGTTCTTTTCCAGGACTAAAAGCTTTAGTTCTCAAAGCTCAATCATCATCGCACGATAGTAGTAACAATAGTAAAAAAACTTCCAAACCTAGTATTATGATCAGTTATGCACACGCTGATAACGATGCTTGTACTCAACTCTACAAAGAGTTGGACAAAAGAAACAAAGATTTTGATATTTGGATCGACTGGAAATATTGTAATACAGGAAATCTTTGGGAGAAAATTGCTGATGGTATAGTTAATGCAAGTGTAGTTCTCTGTTTGTTAAGTCAAAAGTATTATGAAAGTAAATCATGTCAACAAGAATTTTTTTATGTATTCAATAAGTTGAAGAAAAATGTTATACCTATATATCTTGAACGAACGAAGCCCCCTAATCATATGGGTAAAAATAATAATACTTTTTCAATTTAATAGTCGTTAAAGATCATCGATTATCTTTTTTATCTCTTAGAGCTTCTTATGTGTATGACAAAATATGTTCGATTGTTTCAAACACATCCTTTGGAATCGAAAGTAGTAGAGCAATTAATGACGATGATTGATGAATTTCTGTCGTTAAATGAAACAAGTAGCAAAACTACGATAAAAGATATCATACCATCTCCTCCAAGTCATTTTGAATCACCGACAACACCAACAGAGAAAAATAATGAACAAATATTACAAAGCATGAGTATTGCAAGGTTCGTATAATGACTGTTGATATTACTCTCCGATAGAATTCTACAACTAGTAGTCTAATCTCATCATCAAACATAATATAGTTTATTTAATTTCAGTCGGAATTTAGATTGAAACAGATCATTTGATTTAAAGATGATACTGTATGACTTATAAATCGATGTATATAGGGCATGTGTACAGATATATCTATTAAATTTTCACATCATAGAAACGATAGAAATTCCAGAGGTTGATACGATCTGCAAAATGATTTACTCCAATATGGTTGAAAAAAATGTATTACTCTCTTTAGACTCGAGAAACTCCAAGATTTACAAAAGACAAAGGCTATGAACTTCTTTGAAAATAAATATACTTATGTATAGAACTTAAAATTTTAATCGTCAAACTTATCTTTCTAGTACAATAACAACAACTATACCGATAGTTGATCTCACTGAAAAACCTGTTGATCAATGGAGTAAAACTGATGTCTCAGTTTGGTTTCAACAAAATAAAATTCTATTGGAACTTAGTACTTTATACGATTTTGAAGATGGAAGTGAACTGTTAATGTATGCTCCTAGTATTGCGACTGATGGAAAAGCAAAGTATGAATATCAAATCTGTTCTAAAGCATATTCGCAGGCAAATAATGGTAAAATCTTGCTAACACATAAATTCACTCGATTTGTCAATGCTCTAAGAAAACTTTATCAGCAGAATGAAAACGTTAAATCAACAACTGATACTATATATAATAATACTAAGGCACCAACAAGAAAAACATCACATATTTCAACAAGTCCGATAACAAGATCAGAAGAATAAAAACAAAATGAGAAGAAAAGACTGACAAACTCATGAAAGATAATACAATACAAGTTTATCGACTTCTTTTAAATAGGTTTTTATTTGTATACCGTCTATAATAAATCAGAAAATGCAGTTCTCTGAGTTGTTATTTCTCAAGTTAAAAAGACTGTCGGAGAAGATGAAAAGTGAAATGTTCTCTAACAGATTTTTAAAGAGATGGTCACATTTAAAAGACTACAATGATACTCTTGATCGATAACTTCTGTCTTAATGAGATTATCAATTCATTTCTTTTTTAATATATACTATGACTGGTTATCTTCTAACATTATGCACAAAAATATCATTCGATCCCATTCTATCCATGAATGGTTGAATAAATACTGCTCAAACTAAAAGAGGATTTTATGGCTATTAGATCAGAAATAGATATTCATTGTTCATGATACAGAAGTGCTCATATAGAGTAACTTTTCTATAAATATACTATAAGATTAGTAATCTTATAAATTTTTCTCAATTACTTTTTTGCAATAGTATAGCATAAATATCATATTTGTGTACTACATTAATAGGTAGATCGAAACAATATTAGGTACATTTGCAAGTTAATGAGCACATTATTTAAAAGTAAATCAAAATATTATCTATGGATGTTCAGACATCACGTAGTAGATTAAAATACTATCTGTAACTAAGAGAAGTAAGTTAAAGATCATTAGTCGCATTCAGAATCAGAAAAGCTAGCAAAGTATAATGCTTAAGGAGAAAGGAACACATTAAGTCAATATCAAAACAGAAAGCAAGGTTTGATATCGGCAGTGAGACCGAAAAGCAAGACTCTCAGCAAAATGATTTCCTTTTGAATGATACCTTTTGTATCCATACGTAAATCATTGTACTTTTCAGTATTCTCAAGGATAAAATTTTCGTTATTGCAGTGCGAATCTTTTGATCAACCTCTTGTCGAACTTAAACGGTACTGAAGTAATGCGCTTGCAAATAAAAAAATAAATGCTGAGTTTAAACTGCCTCTGCATTTCATGTTATTTATTTGATTATAAACAATCGTCCATGTCCTACAATTGTTCGACAAAAGATAAATTGATCTTTTTCAATAGGATGAACTTGTTTATTTTCAGTTAATAATTTCTTCACAGGTTCATAAGACTTTTCAATACTTTCAAATCACACATGAATATAACCAGCGGACTTTAGAATATTGATGAATCGTTGTAAATGGTAAATGTTACTGTTTCTCCTCATTTCCAGCATCGTCTTCTATTCATCCATCAACTGAATGCATCTGTTTAAGCTGGTATAAAACTGCAAATCTTCGTCATTATCAACTAGTTGAGCATTGAAACTGTTTTCTGGAAATAGTTATCGTGCATTAGTTGTTATTTTTATTGGTGTTATTTCAATGGAAATAGATTGTTGACTTTTGAATGGTGATTTTTTTCCTTTATATAGCCGATGAGCTACGAAAAACATTACAAGATAATCACGTAGACCTTTGATAAAGTTTGATCCTCTATCACTAAGAAATGTAATTAAATACATAGGATTTCAGTTCTGTAAATATAAAGTTATTGCTCAATTAACTGAAATAAAAAAAAAGTACATTAATATTATGCATTTACTTTTATTATATTTTCAGCGTGTTTCTTTTTATTCATGAACTCAATACAAAACAAATCAAATGAATGATAATTGATTTTATTGGCCATCCTATGAATAGTAGCTCCTAAATAAACTATCTTCCGATAGCTATCTGTCCAAATATCTAGACTGAGCGAAAGATAAGCACATCGTGTACAATCTAAAGGTAGTTGTCGTGATTCTTTTCTTTCAAGTTTAGCTAATCTCGTTAAAGCACTACGAATTGTTCAGTCTCTACCTAGAAAATCTCGTGTTTGCACTTGTTAATATATGTAGCTCATTACCTTAATAAGAAAAGTTAATCATATCAAAGACAGTCGACAAAAAACAAATAATATAATCATACTTATATTTAAACATTTTTGAAGTATAGCTTCTAAAACTGCATCAGAAACAATTTGAAAAGATCACATCATTGATAATCTTTCATACTATTGGTAGGTGGATCAGTAACTCTATAAGTTTGAAATCATTTAAAACATGAAGAATAAATTTTTATAATATCCTATTGATCTGGATTATCATTATTTGTTTGCTGGTAAACCAAATTTGGATCATATACCACTTGAAACATTTTTTTATTTTCCAGTACGACATATTCTTTTTCATTATTTTCTATAATACTGTAATTCTTTTAGGTTCATTTAATTCATTATTTAAATCTTGTTTTCGAATAGAACGAGTATTTGATGATGATTCGGGTTAAAACATGTTAAAATAATTATCTATCAAGTAAAATATCAGCAGTATGTTATTTCTTAGTAATAATTCACTAAAATAGAATGATGTTGAATAGACTCATGTATCAAAAACAGCTAACAACATCAAATAGATACGATAAGGTAAAACTCTTAAAAAATGGTCGATCTGTATGATGTATAAGACTTTTCGAAATAAACATTTGTGCTAATTCCATTGAACTTAAATAGGTGCACATGCGAAAGAGTGTATAACGCATGATAGTATCTTTTTAAATGAAGAGCTTAAAGAATGATGTCATTTTCAACAAAGAAAGTAAATTATGATATCATCAAAACAGGGAAATAATGCCTACATAGAGAATAGATCCATAACAGTTTACGGTTCGAAATTTGGAGAAACTGCTAAAAAAAACTGCCTGCACAGTTCTTTTGATAAGCACTGAACATTTTTTTTCCTTATAAACACAACAAAACTATACTGTTATTCGGAAAAACTGTCAAAAGAGAACATAATTATTGTATTACTGGGAAACTTTTTCTAATAATAGAACAGTTATGACTTGTTTATAAGCGTAAAAATTTTTTTTTGAACAGTTTAGTTCCTTAAAAAGAACTGTTAAACAGTTCTCAAGATCGGAACTAATATGGAACTGTTATAGGTCTAGTTACAATTCAAATACGTCAACGATATTCATGACGTCGTGGTGTTGCAATGTGCACTGACACAACTCTTGCAACACCAACTCTTATTGAAGATAGTAGTAGTGTTAGTTGTATATCTAATAATTGTTCTTGGACTAGTTTCAACACAAGAACATACTGTACTGAGATCAGTATTGATCTTGATGTCAGTTCTACTGAAAAATATGATACATGAACAATAAAAATTGGTATATTATTTAGCACTGCTTTTGTTTTATCAGCCTGTTTTGCAGATCGTGTTGCCGAAGCTAGTTCTGTACGGAATGTTTTCAATCGAATCAATACTATTATTAGATCAAACAGTTATATAAATTCTAGTCGTGTGGCTACTACTCTTTTTATCATTTATAAAGCTATTAATCGACAGCATGTACATTTTGTTCAAATATCCGATTTTGATGGAACTGATATATTGAAATGTCGTTGGTCTACTTCAACAACTACAAATTATAATTCATAAAATGAATGTAGTGATGTATGTTCAGGTGCGCCTAATGCTAGTGTTTCAATAAATATGTTGCCATTGCATTATAAATTGAAGATTATGATAGTAGTGCAACAACATCGATGAATTTTGTCCCACTTCAGTTTCTCTTTTATGATTATACAGCACCTACTGGATGTAGCACTCCATCATCTATTATTGGTAATCAATCAAATCGAAGATAAGTGCGAACTTTATCAAACCAATTGGAGAAAATGTTACTGGATATATTATTGCAGATGTTTATTGTATACAGAATTGAGTGGAACAGAATCATTGCTCGACTTATTTGACGTTGGATATACAATATGGCTTTGAAATCTTTTATTCGTAATTCTCGTCTAATAAAATACTACTAATTATGACAAAAGTTTTATGATTTTATTTTTCATATAACTTTTTTCTGGAACAGAGGGCAAGACTGATTTAGTTTTTGAAATTTTATCAGATCATTAAAACTGAAAAACGCTTTAAACATTGATAACTACAGTTATCGGTCTCGTTGATACTCTAAACAAGAGGATCGAACTTACCAATACAAAAAATCAAAATGTTTATTAGAATTTTTACTATTTAATTAGTAATTTATAATTGTTTCCCCTTGCTATCTTCTTCTGATTTTCAGTACAAGTTAATATCTCGTGATATGGTCAATGGAAGAAAATTGAATATATTCAAAAGTTATTTCTACACCAATAGTAATCATCTCATTAGAATGTTATGTAGCACATAAAACTTTAATTCCCACTAATTTGACAAATGAATAAAGAATAAATGCTCGTTTGACTTTATTCTCCTTCATATGAATAGTTAATCAATTTTAAATAATCCGTATTAAAATGCTAAATATACCTCCCAGAAAAGTTTTCTCATTGCAAGTTTTTTATCTGATTATCCTATATAAAAGCGTGTTCTTAATTTAATGTTTCTTTAATTAAGTTTGATTATTCAAAGAAATTGAAATACTTACGTTATTTTATTTCCTATTATCTAAATACAAAATATTTGTATGTTATTATTAAATTCTATCAAAAAAATTATCTATCGAAATGCATCAACAATATTTATTTGCTTTTACATTGCAAAAGAAAGAACAAGCCCAGAAAAAGACACAAAACCCCATATATATTTTAATTTATAGATTTGTTCATAAATAACTAAATAGATTTGTTCTTTTTATTTTTAATTTTGATCACCACCACCTACTTGATTATTTCCTTGATCACCATATTGTTGATTTGTATCCGTATTATCCATAGAATTACTTCCACTATTCATAGGATTACTTCCACTATTCAGAGGATTATTTCCATTGTCCATATAATTATTTCCACTGTTATTAGAATCATTATCACTAGCAGGATATTGTCGTTTATTACGTCGTTGTGTACTACGTACTTTACGTCTTAAACGTTCAACAATAAAATTCTTATTTAGATTATTTTTATTTTGATACGATGAATCAAGAACTTTTCCACTTTCTATAAATAATTAATAAATATAAATATTTTTATTTCTATTTTACATACCAACTATATTCCCAAAAATTGCTACAATAATTAAACATATTACAATAAAAAGTGAGATAATTGATCGAATTTGCATTGTTATTCTAATAAATTAACAAAAAAATATTTGATATCTATGGATGTAGATAAGAATAAATATGACTGCTTGTTTGAATAACAATTGTTCGTTCTATTTGAATATATGCGAAAGCTTATTCTATTACCATATGGAGTTAATAATATATATTCGAGAAAGAAATAATTAATCTTTTTTGTTTTTTTTTGTATTCATATAGTTTGTTTCGAGAAAAATCATATTAACGTCATATTGTCTTTAGTTATAATTAATACCATTTGATCAATAGAAGAACAATACATTCAAACATATTTTTTCAATAGAAAAAATTTGATCTAAATAAGTACCAGTTTTAACTTTATACTTATTTAATATAATAAAAAAGAAAGAAAAAATAAGATTTTTTTTCTTTTTTTGTAAGAATTAATTATTCAACTAAATAAATAGAATTTCATTTTTTTTTTTCACCAAAAAACAAAACAAAAAACAAAACAAATGGATAAAGTGATCTTTGAATTTTCAAATGATTGTGTGTCAAATAAAGATAACAATGAATGAAAAATATATTGCACACACAGATCTATAATGAACAATATTACGATGGATCGTGTGAGCCATAATTGAATGTTCGAGGTCGAGTTAATCCTCGATTACCTACAATAAATCGAGTTGATTTTGATTGTTGATATGCTTTATTCATATTTAGTATTGGTTGTGGTGCAGATTCCTTATAAGAAATACAAGTTCTAATATATAAAAAAGAATTCTTTTCTTACAGGAGTAAGACGATGATCATTGGATGCTGATAAAGGAGCATCAGTGAGATTTGTTGATTGACGTAATGTTAAAAATTTTTCCGATTGAGCTAATAACGATTTACGTAAACGTTTATTTTCTTCAACTTGACGTGCTAATTCAATTGCTAATTCTTGACGTTCACGTTCCGCAATAATCTTAAAAATAAAAAAAAAGAAATAAATTAAATGAACTAAATAGAAACTTTTTTTTTCAAACTCGTTCGTTGCCCAAATTTGGTTCGAATCCTGTTGTTGTTCTCATCGATCGAAGTAATAAAATACTTTCAGTTTTTAATCGATTTAATTCGGATCGAAGACGTTCATTTTCAAGTAATAATTGCTAAATAATAATAATAATAATAAGTATTAATGAATCAAATAAATCAATACTTCATTGGCTTTCAATACATCTTCTATAGATGTATAATTTGGTATTTTAATTTCTGAAAAAGGTGGTGCATCTTTGCGTAATACTTGTTCAAGATGTGTTTTATAAGATCGAAGAAGATTAGTTTCATCTGAACTATTCGTTGGTGGCGATGAAGAATTTAATGTACTATTATGAAAACTTCTACTACGAGTAGTAACAGGTGGTTGAGGTAAAGCACGTGAAAAAGGTCCATCATTTGTAGCAATAACCGGTATTTCATCATTAGATAATTTTCGATTATTAACTGACATTGGAACACGAGAAGGACTCATAACTCGAGCTGATGTTGGTTGTGTAATTGATGATTTTTTTGTTGAAAATGTACGTTGAAGTTCTTGTTCATTTGGTGGTGATACATAAGCTTGCTTAACTTGACCTTTTAATGAAGCTATTTCACGTTCAAGAGATTCAAGACGATCATTATCTAAATATTTTATAATTAATCATTTATTTTAAAAAAATGACTAAAGTTTCTTTTATAAATACATACAATGTCGTTGAGAACTACCATAGTCATTTAATAATGATGATAATTCAGTACGAACAACAATAGGAGATCCTCCTCCTTTTCCATCACTACGAATAGATGTTTCATGTACTGATTCACGATTTGGACGTGCTTGCTGCATGCTGGAAAATTCAGCGATGTCAATGTACACTTAGATATGCACCATTCATTTCAGTTTTTTTTTTCATTCTCTTCTATTCATACCATGGCAATACCTCTATATAAAGTGAAAGTCGCTATCAAACAGTACAATAATACAGTTAATGGGATTTAAAAAACAACAAACATATTCGACAATACTCTTTTTTTTTGAGATATAATAAAGAATGAAGATAAATTTGTTTGTTTGATTTATATTTAAAAATTAAAATACGAAATAATTATCAAAAAAAAAGTTTTTCTAGTATAAAAATATTGTTTAAAATTGATCATAATATCGAACATGTAATCGTCCACTAGCAAAAGCAACTAAACCCATAGAAAATATTGTAAGTATATGTCCAGTTTCAAAAACATTAGCACTATAACTATTATATGTTGTAACACGTGAACCTTCAGCAAGAGTAGCCACCATAAAAAGTGCAGCAAGAAATAAAACTGTTGGTGCAATAAAAGCTAATACACCAACTAATTGAATATAATTCATAGCTAAAGTAATTAACATTCCAAGACCAAGTAAACAAATCGCAACAACTAAAAGACCTGCAGCATGTTGAGTACCAAGACCAAGTACATTATCACGTTGCATATCAATACAATTCGATGATCCATTAAGTAAATTACCTGTACATTGTGTAAAAAAATTATATGATAATGTATTACCATTTGAATCTTGATCATAATACCAAGAATATGTAGCTGTACCAACAATTGATAAAGTTAAAGCAGCTATAGTAAAAAGACCAGCTGTGAATATTATTACACGACTTAATGGATCTAGAGATAAGGGCGGTGGTTCATCGTAGAGTCTTGGCATTTGTTAAACTAAATTTTAATTTTTAAAAATATTTTTAAATAATAAAATATTTTCTACTTGCTTTAGTAATATACTAACGTTTATTCTTGAAATTTTTA
>JAJEKB010001457.1:222965-249808 GCA_022393335.1 Macrotrachela quadricornifera | reverse complement strand
CATAATGGAGAAGATAAAGGTGACGATAAAGTCTAAGAAAAAAAAAAGTTTTTTTTAAATATTTTTATTTTTTTAACATACTGATTCTATTTGTTCATTAAGAAGAAATTGAACAATATTTTCATGTTTTAAATGTCGAGCTATATCAAGTGCAGTTAAACCATTATTTGTTGTCGATTTAAGATCAGCACCAGAACGTATTAAAGCTTCAACGGAACCTAAATGACCATGTTGTGTAGCCATTATTAAAGGACACCATCCTTTTGCATCACATCGATCAATTTTTGCATCATTTGAAACTAAAAGATAAATTAATTGTGGCGAACAACCAAAACGAGCAGCTAACATTAATGGTGTCATTATTTTTTCATCAATTATATCAGATGATGGTTCGATTTGTGCACCATGTTCAAGTAAAAATCGACATATATTAAGTTGTTCGTCATTACCATTTGTGGTTGAACTTTTTGAATGTGATGACATACAACATGCCATTAATGGTGTCATATCATCTAAACTTTTGCTATTAACATCAGCACCAAATTCTAAGACAAATAATGATACAAGAGAAAAATGACATGAATAAGCAGCATGTATTAATGCTGTCCATCCACCAGATTTAAAACAACGTTCAATTGATATAGGACATGATGTTTGACAATAAATTTGTCTTAATGTATCAATATCACATATATCTATAGCAGTTTTAACACGTTGTTCAATTGAATCTTCTTTATTTGTTGTTGATGAAGATGATGATGAACGATTTAATAATGATTCTGATAATTTATTAGCTAAAATACGTGAACGAGCACGTCGAGCATCACGTTCTTCTTCATTATCATCATCATCATCCTGATCATTTTGTTTAGAATGATATGGTTGATGATGAAGACCATTCATATTATGAACATGAGTTGGTGGTCGACGTGCCATACTGGTTAACATTGTTAGACTGGTTTTTTTTTTCTTTAAAAAAAAACTAATGAAAGAAACTTAACTTTCACAATGTAACTCTTTTTTTTTCTCACTCTGACGTTTCGTCGTTGACTCATACCTGTCCTTGTTATTGGTAATCACATGAAAAAATTTAATATGATAGATGTCTCTAGTTGACTTTATAATCATATTAATAATTTATATTGTATACGTCATTATTAGTAAAGATATATGAATCATAGGATTACGATTTCATAAGATGAGAGAATTTATAGAATTTATTCGAAAGAATGTTTTAAATGATAAGTTATGTAGATTATTATACTTCTACTTGTTTGAAATAGAAAAAAAAAATAAATATAAAATATTTTAAAGTTAAATTTTTCAATTAGAAATAAATACTTAATCAACAAAAAATAGTATCATTGGAATGTATTTCGAATTTAATATCTTTTTATGATCGAAAGATATTCACAATTATACAAAAAATAATTTGGTAACATATGAATAAATACAAAAGTTTATTATTTTAATATGTACTTGTTCAAATTAAATATATCATCATAAGATTCGAATGTTTATAATAGTCTATTTATATATATGTATATATATATATATATCATCAGCAACAAGAACAATGATGATAATCATCTATAGACCTGGTTATGTCTTTTGTTCAGTTATCGCATGATTTCATGTATATATACTTTGTTAAATCGAGATATCATTCTATTCTCTCGAGATAATAATATAGTAGGAGAGAAAAATAGTCTTTCTCGTTCTCTTAACGAAATAGTCGATATAAACATATTCATTTATCAAAAACATCAAATTAAGTACAGACATAAGAATGATGTCTAGTAAACTATATCATTTACTTGTAATATTATCTATTTTCGTTATTTGTTCGATATGTGCCGAACAAAAATTGCGACAACGTAAGTTTAAATAATTAATAAATATACTTAAGAAAAAATTTATTCTTTTGAATAGGTGATTCTGCATTAGATTATAAGAGAAAAGCATCTGGTCAAGATAAAGATGATGATCATAATCAAGATACGGATGAATATGCTGATGTATATGATGACAACGATGATAATAATCGTTCACCATCAACATCTTATGCTCATAATCGATATTCATCATATAATCCAGGAGATGCTAATCATCGATCACGTTCACGTGGTTCAAGTTCTTCACCATTATCTGCTTTAGATGATTATATGAATGGAGATGATTGGCATCGATCTGGACATAGAAAGTACATATTAAACATATATCTTTTATGTTATCTTTTTTTCTTGTTAATTCTATTTTATTTTTTAGTTCGTATTCAGGATCATCATCATTTTCGCCATATGATAATAGTGCAATGTTAAGCAATGGTCCATCATGTCATTCATTAATTGATCCACTATATGCAATTTTTTCGGATATGTGTGGTGCTGTACCACAAGCTCGATATTCATTACCAAACTTATTTGGTCATCGTGAACGTTGGCAAATGGCACAAGTTTTAACTACTTTAATGAGTTCATCAAATGATGCAAATTGTATTCGTTCATTACGTCTTTTATTATGTCCAGTACTTTTTCCACCATGTCAAACACGACATGAACCACCACCGGTTCTTCCTTGTAAATCATATTGTCGAGGTTTGTATTAATGAAAATTTATTTTTCTTTTTTTTTCCTAAATATTTCTTTATTTAGCTGTCAAAGCTCAATGTGCAATACCTGCACTTGATCTTCTTCCTTGTGAAGTACTTCCACATTCATCTGACCTTTGTCCAAGTATGACTTATTTGAAATTTATTCTAAATAATTTAATTTTTTTTTCTAGTTAATCATGCATATGGTTCATTTATACCTACAGGAGGTTTTCCTTCTGTTCCTCCATCATGTATGTTATTTTAGAATTTATTTTTCTCTAATCTATTGAATCTATTTATTTCTTTTTAGTAATAATGCCAGGAGGACTTCCACCAACAAATTTTCCTCCAACACAATCATTTTCATCTTTACATTCACTTTTATCATCACAAGGTCTTCCAACAGCATTTACACCACCAGCTCCTTCACATCCATTTGCAACACCCACTCACTCACATTCATTAACACCAACACCTATTCCATCAATACCAATGTCTTCATCTGTTCATGCAGCTCAAGCGGCATCACCTTTAAACCTTTATGGTGGCGCACCATTTACAACTGATAGTTTAACTTCAATGTATAACGAATATCCATCTCATGCATTTACTAATGATTATCGACAAAGTTTAATGTATGGACCATTAACGCGTTCTTCAACCGAATCACGTCCTACAAATGATATGCGTCCTTCAACTGACATGCGTACTACATCTGATCAACGTACTACATCTGATCAACGTACTACACCAGATCCACGTAATACAATCATATCACGTGCTTCAATGGTTAAAGCTTAGTTATTTTATTTTATTTTTTTTCATTTTTTATTGTTTTTAAAGAAAAACATGATTCATTTATGATTGTTTTAGATTTTTTTTTAATAAACTTTTGATTTTCATTATTCGAACAATCAGATAAAGACAACATGAAAGAATTATTAAATTATATAATACCGATATTTCAAACCACTAAAAGACTATTAGCTAAATAGAATCAACAAAAATATTTGGAAAAACATTAAACTTCTGTTCGAAAAGTTCATTTTGAGTGAAATACAACGAAAACTTTAGATGTTCTTTTTTTTATTTGTTCGGCGCATTTCATATGTATATAAACACTAGTTTGTCAATTTTCAAAATGTGATTAATAAATAGAAGACATTTTATCATATATATACTAACTATAAAAAGTTGAATATTCTATCGATCAAGAAAGAAAGGAATATCTTAAACTTCACTTGAAATTAATTCTATATAATATATATATTTATTTCACATCTACAGTATTTATGCGAAAAACTTTTTCATTTATAACAACTTTGAAATCTAAGAAATTTTAAAATAATTCCAAAATATTGATCATATTATTACTATATATATACACATACATATATCACAATAAGCATAACAAAAAAAGGGCAGAGTTAATTAAACACCGGCTAAAAATTTTTGTTCTTCATAATTTTGAATAAGAAGAAAAAGTTCGATGACTGTGTATCATTCATAGTTTAAAACTGTTCATCATTAGTTTCAGAAGTTCTTGATGCTTTGCAAACTGGCAAACTAAAAAAAAGCATGCATATTTATTAGTATTTATATAAAATCATCTATACCCAAGAGCAAAATCACAATCTGTATTGAGTGACTCATAAGTTCGTTTCTGTCCAGTAGAGTTAACTAAAAATAAACAAATATTACGAATATAATAGAATATTTTAAATTCAATGCAGATATTTTCTATTGCAAAAAAAAGAATATTCATTATTCGTTATACCTCCTTGTAGATTAAAGAGCATTTTATCATTGCTTATATTTTTGACATCTAAAAGAATTAATTATTATTGATTGTATATTGTAAGAAGAAATATCATTTACCATCATTAAACATTTCACTGTTCCATGATTGAAGAAAGTCAGAATAATTTGTTACAGATGATGAATAAGGATCACCTTCACAATGTACAATTCGAATCTGTACGCTAAAACTATTACGATCAGATCTAGATAATATTGAGTTAACATTTTCATTATAAATTTTGCAAATAGCTAATAAAAAAAATAGAAACTTAATTTATTTTCTCAAGAAAATATTACTTAGACTGATTAATCTTTGAAATTCATTATTAAGTGAATTTTGATGTATATCCAAATCATTTGTAAATTTAGATAATGTTTCTTGATTAATTGAGCAGGAATTTCTAAATAAATATAAAAATCCAAAATCATACTCTTCATAATATATAAATTCATTTATATGATTAGAATTTTTTTCGATAAAAGGTAATAGAATGGTAAGTTTCAAATGAATATACTATCACTTGGTTGAATTCAACTTTAAATTTGAATTATACGTTGAGATAATTCAATCAGAATAATAGATTCAATGCATAAAAAAACATTTTTATATTCTTTTATATCATGTAAAACATCAATATTAAACATTACATAATTTACCTAAATGCATCTGTATCACAATTAATATAATATGGATTTTTGCTGTTATTTTTTTCTGAACCAATACGATAATTAGTAGTTAGATTTTTCGTATTTTCTAATAATGAAAATTCGAACCATTTGTAACCCATACCAAGTGTACAATGAACCATTTCAGGGATCTATA
Organism: Macrotrachela quadricornifera; assembly: GCA_022393335.1. NCBI lineage: Eukaryota > Metazoa > Rotifera > Eurotatoria > Philodinida > Philodinidae > Macrotrachela > Macrotrachela quadricornifera. The sequence continues at coordinate 244,592 of JAJEKB010001457.1, read as the reverse complement.
TGTATTGATAAAAAAAAGACCTTTCTTTTCTTGTATTAAATGCTTTTAAATACAAACTTCAATTAAAAGGTTCATGTGATACTGATGATTCTTGTCGAAGGAAATTTTTTCTGGAAGATTTTGACTTAAAACTTTTATAACTTGAGATATCAAATTTTCACTTGACACTAGAAATAAGCTATGATTGCTAAATTAAATGATCTATACATATGTAATCACCTTGAAAAAATTTATTCGAAAAGTTGATGATTGGACTTGTGCTATTTGTATCGATGCAGATACCAAGCTGTAAAGTTTGAAAGTTGTATTTTTCTTTCAAGTCTTTTGGACCATCCATCGGAATATTTTCAGTTTTATCTAAAAATAAAAAAATAGAATTGAGTTTTGAAAGGATTTTCTTCATTTAACAGAATTGTTTGTATTAAAAAGAATAGTAATGATGCTCATCATATCTCAGAAAGATAATACGTTCAAATTTCGAAATCATCTAACTATAAAGTAGTTTTGTGTAGATTATTTATGTATGTTGATATTCTATTTTAATCTACGATGTGGTGTTTAATGAAAAGATAAGTAACTATTTCCTACGATTGTCATATATCGGAAAAATATTAACCTGCGAAATAAAAGCATCTTAAAATAGTAGTGATAGTCGAAAGAACAGAAACTCTTTATCTTTGACTGACTACAAAACTTAACGTTTCGTTTTGTTTAGATTTTGAGCCTTTGGGAGCATTATCCAATCGTCTATTTATTTTTGCTTCCTCGAACATACTTTTGCCGTTCAAAAACCATCGAAATATCGAGTATTTGAAAGGAGACTTTCGAGTAATAGATATAAATTCGATCAGTCGAAACTTACCGGAATATAGAATACTCTGTGAGATGAGACATGATTTTCTGTGCTACGGAACGAGACAGCACCGGTTTTACCATCTCCATACCCAAAGAATTAAATTAACATTCAAACAGTTAAATGTCGAATAAACAAAAAGTCTATATCTCTACAGATATATATGGATATAATGAATATATGCATACCTGATGGATATTCTTGGATCTTATAGATAACTTTCTTTCCTTCATTTTTGATTTGATTTTTTTCATACTGCATGTCACCATTACTTATTTTACGAATCCACAAATTATCCAATCTAGAAAAATAAAAAAATTTTTTATTAACAATATGTTTTAATGATTACTTAACTATATGAACGTTTTGTGTTGTTATAGTAAAAAAATGCTTGACAGTATAACCTCTATGATGTTAAAATGTGGAGTTTATATATCGCGTTTAGTACTATTATACTAACACATAATATATGAATTGACAACGTTCTATCAAATAATAATCGTTCATCCATGAAACCTTTTATCTTTTCCAATTCTCGAATTTCGGATATACTTCTTTCTTTTATTTCCTTTAACTGCCTCTTAATTATAATTTGTCTTGTTCTCTACATTGAGAGACTAGAGTCTAGGAATGAAGTTTACTTGTGTTTGACTCTTTGCCTGTCAATAATATAGTTATAATCTGATAACTATGACTAAAATTATCTTCTGATGACTATGGTTCAAATGATCAAGGAACGAGATAAACCAATCAATGTAAATTATAAATAATCATTATTATTAAATTATTTAGTGTGATTAAATTATCATTTAATGCTATATTTAACGGCAAGATGACGTATTAATAAATAAAAAGTTGATAAACAAAAATCATTCATTATATAATGTGATCATTTTTTTTCTCAATCTAAATAGTAATAAGATAAAATAATTAGTAAAATGCCTGTTGCTATTTACGCTATTGACGTAATTCAATGGTTAATTTCTAATATACTTTATTCAAAAGAAGAGCAACAGAATGTCTATATTCATAATAATCTACGATATTCAATGCAAATATTTTTGCTTTTTTCTCAGTATTTTTTCTCTTATTGACTGGCGATACTACAACAAACATACAATGAATTACTTATAATGAAACAGTTCAAAACTCAAAAGGAAAGGTATGACACATTACTTAAAAAAACTGATTTTGTTTATCATAGTTATATGTTCAGACTCGTTTATTAAGCCTTTTGTTGGTAAACAATCTATTCATTTACACATTGTTTAACAATAATTCAGGCACACTGAATAATTAGCAATATATGGTAATTTGTAACTTATACATTATATGAATCTACATGATTTTTTTTTGTTTTTCTACGTTTTATTAGGAGATTTAGTCATAAATATACAGATCAATCTTAATATATTAATGTAAAATTCTTCGAATTTTCTATTTTATTCTACTTCAATTGCTGATAAAATCATTTCAATTGTGTTCTCTAATAAACTGGTCTTGTCTTTTTCTCTATTCTCTTGTCTAATCTATGCTTCTATTTTGTTTTTTTTTTATGTTGATAATTCGTAACCTTGATAGGATCAATAAAATTTTTAACTCATACTGACTGCTTAACTCGTATCATACCGAACAAATGGTTTTGATAATCATTTATATAGTCATTTAAACCATTCTTATCAGCTTTTTAACTGTAAAGTATAGAAGAATACAAGAAATTTTTTCTCAATTATGTCTTATAGACAAATACACTGTTAAAAATATTTTATTATAAAATATTGAAAAAGGACTTTTTTTCTTATTCTATTTTTAAAAATCGATTATACTTACATAGCTTTTTGAGTATTATCAGTAGATGTGTTGATTGAACGGTATACGAATACTTCATTTCCATCCGTAGTGTTTCCTAACCGAGCAGGGCCATAATAACATTTTCCCGTTGGAGATAAAGATATTGCACCTATTTTTATAGGAGTTTTATCAGGTAGACAACCACCATACTTAAATATGAGAATGTATATATGAAAATTATTGGCTTTTATCATCAATACTAACAAAGATCACTTCTGCAGAATTGTTCATGACATCTGTTACTTTGCTGTGTCTTCCAGCTCTTGTACCATCTTGGATTTTTAATGGATGACGAAAACAAATTTTCGTATATCCAACTGTTAAAAATTATAGATTTTTTATCTATCTGATTATATAACAATATCTTTACATTTACAAATATTTGATTGATTTTTATTGCTCGTAGTTGATTGATCTGATAGTTGAGAATGATTAGAAATTGTAGTTGATATGTTTTTATTCTTTTTCGATTTCAATTGACGTTGACGTGCTATAAAAATATTCAAAATATATATGAAAATTTTGTTATTCAGTTATCTGTAATAATACCATGTACGGCAGGTTTAGATGATGAAATCGTTGATGTAGCTTTAGAAAATATCATAAAGCAAAAAAACAAAAAAAAGATTTAAATCCTACTATTATGAACCATAAAAGCTGGTATTTCTTCGACAGTTTGATTAAGTATTTCATTACAATCTTGACCGACTAGATCTTTTTTTTGAATTTTTTCACGTCGAATATTTTCAATTTCATTAAGATTAATCGATGATTGATTATTTGTATCTACATTGTAAAAAATTATTCAAGAAATATTTTTGAAATTCCAATTAATTTACTTAATTCATTTGTTGTTGCAAATTCAATTTGACTTTGATTTCCTTCAGCAACAGTAAGATTTGATTCAGATAATCTCATATCATTTTGTTGTGTATTTCTCCTAGAATGTCCTTCTACAAAACAAAACCAGATAAGTTTTCAGATTGAAGAAAAGCTTATTATGTATACCTGTATTTTCGATAACAGATTCGAAATTATCATCTAAATTTATACTAGAAAATAATATTTATATTTATATATATAATTTAATACATCACCTGTTCTTAGTGTTAATACTTCTAGAGTTTGATGTATGTCTTGATTCGAATCATTCATTGGTATTTCATTACTGCTTATTTGGACATCAGAACCTAAATTCATGTTTATATTTGATTTTTAAAGAAAATTCGAATTATTTTAATAAATATTACCGTTTATTGTTGGTATTAATGGTGCAGATTGTTGAACTATTCCATAAATTAATGTATTTTGTTGTTCTAACTGTTGGATTTTTGCCAGAATTGTTTGTTGTGCTTCTTCTTGTCGATCAAGTCTTGATATAAGTGTTTCATGTGATCGTTGTATAGATGAAACAATTAATTCCAGTTTTTGTACTGAACGAAAAGAAAAGCAAATATATAATCTTTTAACAATATAATATAGATTTATATATTTACATAGAAGATTTTCATTGGATAAGACAGGTGAATTCATATCTAAAATAAAGTTAAACTGAATGTATATTTTTACTATTGTTGTTTGTATTTACTGTTGAATGAATTCATATTAATATTTGGTAATGGTGATCTAATACTTGGGCTATAAAGATCCGAATCTGTAAGACTTTTAAAGTCCAGAGTTGAAGTTTCTAAATTACATATTACATATACTTAATTTGTCATTTTTAACTTGTTTACTTACCATCAAAAAGAAAAGGATTATCGAATATCTCGTTTATCCTATAAAATTCAATTGAAAAAATATATATCTTGTTTTCAAGTAAAAAAAAGAAAGGATATAAGACATGATACGTAGTACGAAATTACTTACATTTTAATTGTATCGTCTATTAAAATGCAAAAAACAAAGCTGAAACGATTGTTTTATACCGAGGATGTGCGGAAAAAAGCAAACTAGCGAAACTTCACTTGGATTTGGAAAAAGGCAGTGTCGAGGTAATATCAGGAATCCAATTATCATTTTGTAATTTTTGACAAAGACTTAATCAAAAAAAATGTTATAAAACAGCTTTAAATAGACAGTGTAAAATTCTTGTAGTTATACTCAAATATGGGAATTATACTTTATCTCTTCAAAATCTGAGTTTAGACTATAGATGGCAGGATTGAATGAATAACATTGTTTTTCATATATCACTATAGGAAACATAATCAATATTGTTTATTGTTTGTGATAGATTTTTTTAACATTTAGCCAAAGAAAAACTAACTACCAAGGTGGAAATATATGATCCATATACTACTATTTACGACACTTAAACAGATCATAATAAAGATCTGATTCTACGTCTTAAATTGCCAAAATCATACTAGAATGAGAGTACGATGTCGCATACGGTGCCGTATCACTGTGCTCAAGATTACGAATAAATACGGTCATTTATGACTGTAAAGATACCATTTTATCATTCTGTACGTTTCGAAAACGTACTGTAAACGAATCTATTTTGAACTACCTGAACATATAAAGTTCTAAAAAGAATCTTTCGACTATCATACTATCGTTGATAGATTATTGTATAATATTAGACGAAACATATATGTATTAGTATTAATATACAATTCTTTGTTTGATTAACTAACATAATATTGCAGATGTACCAAAATGAAAAGAGATGTAGTTCAATACATAAAACAATAGAAAGAGAAATGAACTTCGCATATAAAATATTATTTAAAGAGTACTTATTTAACACGTCATAAATATTAAAAACCTTTTTGTAATCTATTCCTTACTCAATATGATATGCAGCAGAATAATTAACTTAAAAAAAAGTTCATCAATGAATACAATAATTTAAGCGATGAAGTTTATATCAATTCAAAAATAATTGTCTCTTCATTTTTCAAATAAGATGTTGTCTTTTTCTTGAGGGTGAAACTATCATCAATATCATACACATAATATTTTTTTTGTTAAATGTTATATATCTTTATTCTTATACTATTTATTCATAATTGGTAAATTCAAGTGATTTATTATATTCAATTTCTAAACATAAACTTTACATGAAATACTATTTCGTAATATATTTTTAATAGAAAAAGTATGAAAATCTTTTAGTTTTAGTATACGGGTATGCATCGAACGAAGTGAATAATTACTGTAAAGGTGAACCAGATGGAACACAAGAGAATCTTACTTATATTGATGATTTAGCATGATGAATAAACTATGTAATTAATACGTACATTTTTTTATGTTATTAAATCCTTTTAATTAGTAGTTTTCTCTTAAATATAAATTTATTTCGTTACAAAAAACTTCATTTTTATAATAAATTTTTTTTGTTTTTGTCTTATTCTACCTTTTATCTTTGATTGTTATAATACATTTGTACCTTATCTGTAAACTGTCTTATATATTTTATTCTATCAATATGGTAAAACTATTTTTTTTCATTGTATCTGTATTTTATTAATATATTTGATACTTTCTTGTAGTAAACTTGTATTATAAAACTAGTCTACAAATCTTTTTATCCATATTCATTCAAACATCAGTTTGATAAGATTTGAATCTATTGTATGATGATATTGGATAATTGGTTTAGGAAAATAATTATTTCGTAAAATAGATTGGATATTTTTGCCAAGTCGTTCGAATGTATTTTATTGACCTTTGTTTAATACTTTATAAATCTGAGAAAGATTCAAGGAAAAAATCTTCCATGCTATTTTCAAAAACGGTATATTTATTTATATAAATATCTCTGTCAAGATCAGGGTTAAATTTCTAAAGTTATCTGAATTCACAACATCCTACTACATTCAGACTAATACTTTCGTAAAAATTTCGCAAATCCTTTCATTTATTATTGTTAAAATTTTTACTTAACATTGACATTGAGACCCTTTTGAAATTCAAAGATTGTTATATCTTAAATGAATTATAAACAGAGTAATTAAATTTTTGCAAGATTCATCAACTTGCGATTATGACTTCTCTTATGTTTTCCTTAGTAAGATTATCATCTGATCTAATTATGGCTCTTAACAAGATTCTTGTATGAGGATTCCGGATAAACTTTGACAAAGATACTGTTTGTGTTTTTGCAAAAGAGAGCTTCACGAAGATGGAGTTCATCGATTGCAATATTACCAAATAAGTTCATGATCAAATTATGGATCTGAACGGAATATGTTATTTTAAATAGCTAGTTCATTGAAAAATCGGATGCTTACGAAACTCAACTGATGATCAACTCATGTCAGAATTTTTGAATATTTTCTTTTGCACGGTCCAAATAGTTCAAGACCGAAACATGACTTGACACATCTCTCTTCTCACAAAGAACTAAAATATTGGAATACTCGAAAAAAAAGTGTTTTTTTGCTTAGAACAAATTGTATGAAATTTATGAAAATTATATTTTAACAAACAGAAAAAAGATATACCTTTTGATTTGATTGAATTAACCTCTAAAAGACTTTCAGTTAAATAGAATCAACAGAAATATTTGGAAAAACATTAAACTTTTGTTCGAAAAGTTCATTTTGAGTAAAATGCAAACAAAACTCTGAATGTTTGTATTTGTATTTCTTCAGCGCATTTCATCTGTATATAAACAATAAATTGTCAATTTTCAAAATGTGATTAGTAAATAGAAGGTATTTTATCATATATATACTAACTATAAAAAGCTGAATATTCTATAGATCAAGAAAGGAAGGAATATCTTGAACCTCACTTGAAATTAAGTCTGTATGATACATCAATTGATTTCACATTAGAATTCTACAGTATTTATGCGAAAAACTTTTTCATTTATAACAACTTTGAAATCTAAGAAATTTCAAAATAATTTCAAAAAATTGACCATATTACTGCTATACATATGTTTATATATCACAATAAGTGTAGCAAAAAAAAGGACAGAATTAATTAAACACCGGCTAAAAGTTTTTGTTCTTCATAATTTTGAATAAGAAGAAAAAGTTCGATGACTATATATCATTGATAGTTTAAAATTATTCATTATTAATGTCAGATGTTCTTGATACTTTGTAAATCGACAAACTAAAAAAAAGCATTCATATTTATTACTATTTCTATAAAAACTTCCATACCTAAGAGTATCTTACGAATATAGTATATCATCAATATTAATTTATATGAATCTATGATTCAGAAAAAACTTGTGATTTGTAATAATTTTCAACACTACACTTTATCAATATTTTCGTGATAAATAAATATGATAATTAGAAAACATTATTTCCGAAATATATCATTTTAACTTGTGAAGTCAAATATGAAAAGAGAATATTTTATTATCGAAATGCTATTTAACTTAGTATATTTTACCTTTTGATAGAAACAACAGTATACTGTCATGAAAGATAATATCTTTATTTTATTAATTTTTCAATGTTCCTCTATTTATGTATTAATCTGTTTTGTAGAGAATTGATCTGATAAATATTCTGTAAAATAAATTCTATTTAGATGAATTAAATGTAATTTGTGATAGAGATAAAACAATTGAAAATTTTAATATAAAAATGGAAGTAATACTAAATAAATATGTTTTGAATAATGAAACCAAGGATGAAAGAAAATTGATTACTATCTAGAGCTTTTTAGCCAATGTTATGACTGTATGCATATGATACATCGAGGTATACATGTGTCTTCAATAATCGTATATAAACAGAATGGAAAAAGAATTTATAGTTATCTAGGGTAATATTTTCTCGTCTAAGCTTTTTCTCTTATTAATTATGACTTTATCTATTACTGACGTCTTGTCGATAATGGTAGTACAACTTTTACTATCTGTTACATTATTCTCTATAGTAACGACTGAAAATTTGCTTTTACCTCATCCTTCGACAGTTGTACATGAAGGTCACGCCCGTTTTACTGTTTTATCACCTCAACTTATTCGTCTTGAATGGTCACCAACAAAAGAATTTGTTGATGGAAAAACTTGGGTTGTTAAATCTCGTCTAATTCAAACAATTCCACCATCATTTAATGTTATTCGTAATCATACTCATTTACGTATTAATACTGATTTTCTTACTTTGGAATATCGACGAAATGTTACAACAACTTTTAGTCAACATAATATACGTGTTACTATTCAAGTTAATATTTCTAAAGGAGAAACAGTTGTTTGGAATGCTATACCAGGTGAAGAAGAAAATGGAAATCTTTTAGGTACATTTAGAACATTAGATAGAAATAATGATTCAAAATTAGAATTAGATTGTCGATATCAACCTCGTGATGATCTTCATTGTACATATGGTATTATATCTCGTCGTGGTTATGCTATTATTGATGATACACATCGACCTCAATTTGATAATGATACACAATGGCCATGGATTATTAATAAACAATATTTTCCACCTGAACCTAATCAATGTATTGTAATACCAATTGAAGAAAGACGAAATTGTGGTGCAACAAATGATACTGGTCAACATGAATGTGAATTACGAGGTTGTTGTTTTATACCTCCATCATCATGTTTTTATTCATTACAAGCTTCACAAGATTTATATCTTTTTGGTCATGGACATGCTTATTCAAAAGCTTTATATGAATTTACTCTTCTTTCTGGAACGATTCCACTTCCACCACGTTATATATTTGGTATTTTTTTTAGTCGATATTGGTCTTATGCTGAATATGAAGAACGACAAATTGTTACGGAATATATTCAACATGATATTCCATTAGATGTACTTGTTACAGATATGGATTGGCATATCACATTTTATAAATTAGCTAAAAATGATACAAGAGATCAAGCAGGTCAATCTATTGGTTGGAGTGGATATACTTTTAATAAACATTTATTTCCAAATCCAAAAAATTTTCTTCAATGGTGTAAACAATTAGGTTTAAAAAATACTTTAAATCTTCATCCAGCATCAGGTAAATTATATTTTCATTCAATAGTAACAAGTAATGTTCATTGAGAGTCGATTCACTTCGTCCTAGACTAACAGTACTACGATGTAGATATAATTATTTATTGCTGTGAACCAGAATTCACAATGCTAGGCTGTATATAACAGAAGAACTTAGTTATAGTAGCCATCTGATAACTATGATTGAAACAATCAGAGAGGAGATTATAAAGATCACTTAGTCACTACGATTTAAATTAATCAACCAGTATTGATTAAAAATGACGATCATCATCTAATTATTTATTGGAATTAGTTTATTGCTCAATACTGTAACAACAAATAGGTATTTTATCAAAAATTTCGAATTTTATAAGTGAATTTGAATAGAATAATATGATAAACAAAAATTATACTCTTTGAATCATCTCATAGAAGTCTTTGTTTGAGTTCAAACTGCGACATCATACACATTTTCCTGTATGCCTATTAATATCATTATCCAATCGTGAACTGTTACGTATACGATTGTTCAGCTACTCCTCTTTCAAAAAATTTTTTTTCATATTTAATCATGAATTACAACAATATTGTAAAGAACAATATAAATTTTGATAATTATTTTATTTAAATGCTATTTCTATTCGAAAAAAGTTCTATCACATTATCTAAACAATATGATTTTTGTTTATCATTATTTTGTGTTCACATTCACTTATAAAATTCTAAATTATTGATAAACATGTTTCTTTCAATTATAAATACCAAGCGGTCCTTTTGATTGCATTATCGATAGACAGACAAACAGACCCTAGTCGTTCAGTCTAGGGAATAGTTTAATACGATTTATTTTCATAATAGGCATTCAACCATGGGAAGAAAAATATGAATTAATGGCTGAAGCAATGGGTATTGATCCTTCTACTGGTCATTATATTCCATTTAATGTAACTGATAAAAAATACAGTTTATCATTAGCTAAAATTATACTTAAACCATTTCAAGAAGCTGGTATTGATTTATGGTGGTTGGATTGGCAACAAGGGGAACAAGGTTGGACAAATAATATTCCATATACAAATCCAACATTTTGGATTAATTATATTTTTTTTACTGATCCTTATCATCAACAAAATCGACCAGTACTTTTACATCGTTGGGGTGGTCTTGGTAATCATCGTTATCAAATTGGTTTTTCTGGTGATGTATATCCATCATGGGATACACTTTCCTTTCAACCACGTTTTACAGCCACAGCAGCTAATGTTGGTTATGGATATTGGAGTCATGATCTTGGTGGACATATGTCACAACCTGATCCTGAATTATATACACGATGGATTCAATGGGGAACATTTTCTCCTATATTTCGAACACATTGTTCAAAAAATGTTAATAATGATCGAAGATTATGGACATTTCCATGGATTTATCAAAATAATCTAGCACGATTTACTCGTCTTCGTCAAGCACTTATACCTTATATTTATACAGCTGCTCGACGTACTTATGATACTGGTTTATCTATTGTTTTACCTCTTTATTATCGTTATCCAGAAAATGATGAAGCTTATTCATATTTAAATCAATATTTTTTTGGTGAATTTATTTTTGTATCACCTATTAGTCAACCAATTAATAATAGAACAGGTCTTGTTGATAATTGGCCTATTTGGTTTCCACCTGATATTCAATGGGTTAATTTTTTTACGGGTGATCTTTCTTCATCTTCTATTTCTACAAAATCTTTTACACTTGATGAAATGCCAGTCTATGCTCAAGTTGGTTCTATTATTCCATTATTATCTGAACCACGATCTAGTCGAGATCGAATTGGTCGAGCTCAATATATACCTAAATCACTACTTTTATATACTCTTATTGGTGGATCCTTACAAGGAACAGGATATGTTTATGAAGATGATGGTATATCAATAGATTATCAAGATTCCTCTTCATCAACTACTGCTACTACTCGGTTTTCATATATAGTATTGAATAATACATTATATTTTAGTGAGTATACTTCTTAGAATATATACGAAAATAACAGATTAAAAATAAAATATTTATTTTTGTTTTAAAGATGTGTATGCAGCTTCAGGTTCATTTTCAACTTTTCCAAAAGCACGTTCATATGAAATTCAACTTCGTGGTATCTTTCCAGCAACACATATCTTAGTTAATAATGTTTCTATACCTTTTGAACCATATAATGAATTAATCAATGGTCTGGATGGAACAACAAATAGTTATACATATGATGGATCAACATTATCAATTATTATTTATATTAGACAATCTGTATCAACATCACAATCTCTTGAAATAAAAGTTCAACTATCAGAAAGTGTATCACATCAACTTCTTGTTCAAACATCAACATCATTTATTGGTCTTCTTACTCGATGTCAATCAGTTAAAGCACGTCTTGATTATGAATGGGATATTTCAACAGTTTTTATGGATGATTATCCTTTATTATTAGATGCTGCTGCAACTGGTCTTCGTATTACTCATTCACCATTAACTGCTAAAGATGAATTAAATGCTTTTTATACTCAACGTATGCCAGGTGCTTGCCATGAAATTGTAAATAAAATTACTGGACTTGATCTTAATTTACGAAATATTCTATCAGCACAATTACAATGCAGTATATTTCTTCATATTTAATTTAACTAAACGTATTTTTAACATTTGATTTATATATGTAATGAATTAGCGATACTCTTAGATTTTTTTTCTTATAATAAATAACTCATTTGAATATAGGAAAATTTTGAAGATAATAAATAGGAAACCCTAGTACTACCAACGTGTGTCCAAACGGATCCAGTTTGTAAGAAATTAGAAAATGGGATGAAAATGGTTTTCACGAATCCAAGTATGAGATATGTTGTAAGCGTTCTATACACTCGGCTCTAAAGTGCACATAACATATCTCATACTTGGATTCGTGAAAAATATTTTCATCCCATTTTCTTATTTCTTAGGAACAGGATCCATTTGGATCCTCGTTGGTAGTATCAGGAATAAGGATAAAACATGATGTTGTTCAGGCCAATCCAGAGTTACCTGAGATCCTCTTTCATATGACCCGAACAATAAAACTATATCAAAATGGAGTATCAGACCGACTGGTCACATCCATATGTATGTGTGGCCATTGTGATGCAGCTTGCAGAAAAGTTTTATGATCAATATCTATCAAAAGCTCTATAACATGAACATCTTTATTAAGTAGATAATTTGAAAAAGTCTCGTAAAAGCTCATCTAAACGCTGTTTTACTGTATTACGAATTTGTCATTAGATGAAAATAATTGTTTACCCTTTATTCAGTTTACGTCATATACTGATTTTCTTTTTCTGTTTTTTTTTCAAAAAAAAATCGAATAATTTCTATTATTTTGTTTTATTTATTATTTGAAGATGATCAAGTAGAAGGAAACAGGAGAATGCGTGATATTAAATTTTCAATATATATTTGTTGTTGAATTAATTGATTTTTATCTTGTTTTTTGATAAATTCAATTAAATCATCAAATGCTTCATTTATTTGTTGACAATCAATTAATGTATTAAGTTTATCTAATAATATTTGACAATCTTTTAAATAAATATCATCATTTTTATCATCAATTATATTTTGTACAAATAATTTTAAACATTCAATAAAACGATGACATGTATTTAATATAATTTCATTATCATCAATCCAATGAACATGTTTAATAGTACTATTACGTGATGTTATGGAATCAGTTCGATTTATTTCTCCAATACCAAAATTATATGGGTATGGTATATTATTAGTTGCTGAAGATATAACTGAAAAAAAAAAAACTAAAAATCAATAAATATGAAAACATTAAAAAAAACCTGGTTTTTTATGATCATTTGATTTTGTTCGTTTTAAGAATTTATTTAATGTTCGTCGCAGTGTATTATTCATACGAGATGATAATGAAGAAAAAGAAGAAGATAAAGCATGTCTTTTAGTATTATCTGTCATATAGTTAAAATTTGATTGGTTTGTAGGTAATGACCAAGTAACAATTCCATTAGAATTATTATCTTCAATATCTTGTGATAATACATTAGGCCACGCAGGATTATCAGTAAATGGTGTTGGTGGTCGAATAGGAAAATTAAATGATCCATAATAACCATAAGATGTTGTTAAGTCTAGGTAAATAATGAAAGAAAAAAAATAATCTATACTTAATCAAATGATTTTTTAGTCTGTCTATTTGATTTATTCTGTATGTAAATATTTGTTTATTAAAGTTCTTCAAGATAATATAATAATAAATGGAATTTTATTGAAATATTAAATCACAGTTTTTTGAAAAAATTATTTTGTTTTTATTTGTTAAAAAAAGTGACATTATAATACAATCTTTATTTTTGTATAGACAAAAAAAAATATATGTATATTATTATATATTTTTTTTATTTATGAATAAATTAATTCAAAATAAAGTGTAATTTTAAATAATATTACAAATAAAATGCACATACCAATGACATCTAGTTTATCATCATTATTTCTTGTCGATATCATTTGTCCTTCTTATATATAAAAAGAAATGAAAAGAAATCGAATGAATGTATGTAAATATATATATATATATTGACATAGATATTCGATCGTAGAATAACAAATAGTTACCCGTATATATAACATTGATCATGGTTCGATAGAGAACAGGTAGCAGTGATAATGTCAATACAAATGATGAAGGTGAATGAATGTCAAATTTGAAACGGTTCTTTTTTTTTTATTCATTCATATTAACATGTGTAATTAAATATCTATATTCAAAAAAACAAAATCAGTTTTAGATGAATATCCGATATAATTTATTAATGTGGAACATTATGATAATTACAATAAAAAATGTAATGAAAGGTTATATGTTAAAGGCAATAGGTTTTTTCAGATTTATGATAATTGAATACAAATCATAAATTTATAAATGTAATTTTAGTCATATTACTAAACATAGTGTCAGTTTATCTGACGAGGATACCACAAAAATTTATAAACAATCTACTGATACACTATGATATGATAGAGAAAATATAGTGTGAAAAAAATATTCAATCATAGTAGCATGAATATATACTATCAACCTCAGGCAAGTATAATGAAACGGAAAGTGCGTAAATATTGAAAAAACTAGAAAATATTTGCTTCAATTAATTCTTTATATGATAAAAATAAATAAATAAATCAAATTCTTTTCAAGAATATTTTACGTTCCTATAACAAAACAAAAAGGAGTAGTTTTCATAGAACAACACTGTAATCATATAGAAGGTCCAAAATATCTATCTGTGTAGTCATGTTAGGTATATATCCAAAATTTTATATCTAAAAATATAGCAAGGACACATTTTTCTCTATTTTTATCCTTTTGAAAAGGTATAGAAATATGAATGATCGTGGGTAGTCGTGGGTGGTTGCGGATGATCGTGTCTTTTACAAATACCCATAATTTGACATGCGTTTTTAGAAAAAATGTTATTGAATACTTTGATCACATACATTTAACGATTCAAGTTATATGAAAATACTCAAAGTGTGATAACGAAATTATCTTTCTATATAAATTTCTTTACTTATTTTAATTGTACTTCCTATGTGAATAGAGAGATCAATATATGAATGATCGTATATAGATATTTTATCAACGTAGTGCGTTGCAAAAGATACACAGAAATTCATGTAATTATTTTTATTGATACAAAATCAGTGTTTGTGTATTATGAAATTAAAGAATGTAGATAATAGAATTAATGCTCTGAAAGTATTATAGAACTTGATATCGAATGATTGAATCTTGTGAGAGTTTAAAATTTTAGTTATGAAATCTATATATATACGAACTGAGTTTTTGTATAAATTATTAGCTTAACATCTTTCTTCATCCATAGAGTGTTCTCTTTTTCTATCGTGCTTTTAGTATCACAATATATCTATACTTGATGTAATTGTATATGCATATCAAGTTGAAAATAACGAATTATGGTCTCAAAAGTCTAGAAGACTTCATAGGTACTTAAAACTTAAAATCATTCCATAATTTGTAAAAACTTATTCATATTTTGAATTGATAGATTAGTTCATAACTAAAATAACTGTTCAACAATTTCAAAGAATGTCACAAAACGCTATAGACTATTGAATTCCACAGTATATAGATAGTAAAAATATTATGTGCGTAATCTATTTTATATTGCAATACTATTATATGTGGACCTGTGATATTTTTGAAAAGCTACGATGGACATGCATCTTTGTAGATATATTGAAGATGATTTTTTATTTTACATAACAGGAAAACTTCAATATCAGAACTCTTGTAATGAACAACTGAATAATTGAAACTTGAAAATAACTGTAAAAGTTAATAACATGTAATTGAATGTTAACAATGCTTACTTGAATGAACTTTATAAATCTTATACATTATACAATCTTCGAATATACAGGATGAAATTATCCATTATTATCAAATAAAAAATGCAACTCTAACGTAGCATACGAACACTAGAAAATAGACTGTATTAGAGATATTTTTCAACTATCTAGTGAAATTAGAACAGCAGCAAATTGACAATGCTCCGAAAGATCTTTAAAAAGAGAGAAGAAAGAATCAATGAACCTCATGGTGTTCGTGACAATAAGCTACCTGTGTCGGCATGTTCTTAACAAATGCGGCACATTGATCGTGATAAAAACTTGTTGAAAACTACGTCTACTGCAATGTAAACAAATGCACGTGCCCTGCAGTTCTTACATCGTACAGTTCGCTCTATCTGATACTGATCTATCAAAAGTGATTCTTTCATAGTTATAAATAGGCACATTCTAGTGCTAAAATTTGCCATAGAAGGAGTTTATAAAAGGAAGTCTTCAAAAGACTCGGTTCATAATTCATTCTAATATAATAGATAGCACATGTATTTTCAATAAGACTTCTTTTAAAATCAAATTGGTGATCTGAAGATTTTCATGAATGATGAGTTTGAATCTGAGATCAGGTTTTCGTCTATTATTAATATTTTTATGATTTTCGTTATTTTTTGTATTACTAGGAGTTAAGTTCTTAAATCTTTTGTTTCTTTATGCCTTTTGATTATTTTACTTTTTTCTTTTATTAATTATTTAAGAACGTTTTAGTTTTTTTATTTTTCATCGATTTTTTTATTCTAATTAAAACTTTTTTATTAACAGTTGTTTTAATTTTTTATAATTTAAAAATTTTTAGTAATTCACAATAAAAATATTACTTATAGAATCATAATCAAACGCATGAGATAACTTCTTCGATAGAATTAGATTTTTTAATTGTATCAATAAAGATTTATTTTCATTTCACTTTCTAAATTTCAATTTTTCAGATTAATTGTATAATGCTATGAAACGAAAGACAATCGACGAATTTTATTAGAAATTGATTGCAATTTTATAATAAGAATATGTTTCATTTTTTTGTGCAAAAAGTCATGCGTATGTTGGCGTGATCACCATTGATATTCCATATAAACTCGGTAAAATAATTCAAAAGAATTATATATTTTGTTTTGCATTTTTTTTCTGTATGATCAAAAGTGAAAGACTGTTGTGATATGGAATGAGTGTTGCTTTCTTTTTTTTTGCATATTGAACAGTTAAATTTTTGAAATATTGTTAGATTTAACGAGTCTTTTTTTTATCTATCGTGAAATGTTGAATTGTTTGGTTAACGTAATCTTTTTTTTTCTTTATGAAAGACTGATTCAACTTTAGTTTTCATAGTAAAAAAATAAAAAGAATAAACTATATAGCTTTCAAGCAAAAGAAATGCAAGTATGACGTACAGTTTAACAAATATTGTTTGGTAGAATAA
The DNA here is from genome assembly GCA_022393335.1 of Macrotrachela quadricornifera. Taxonomy (NCBI): domain Eukaryota; kingdom Metazoa; phylum Rotifera; class Eurotatoria; order Philodinida; family Philodinidae; genus Macrotrachela; species Macrotrachela quadricornifera. Next base: position 227,059 of record JAJEKB010001457.1, on the reverse strand, counting down.
TCGTTCTTTTTCTTATAAAAATATGGATATCCTACCCAACTCATACCATCATATATGAAGGTCACAATTCAAAATTTGAATAAAACTTCTTTTTTTTTTTGTTATTAGTGTTTAGTTTGATTAGATAGAGCTCATCAAATATCTATCAAGATATTAGTTTTCTATTAGTTTTTGGCACAATTTCAATATTTAAAAAATTTCGAAATATTTTATCTGAAAAAAAGAGATGTGAAATGTATATATTTATTTTAGAGAATTATTCATATATTGACATTATTCTCTTATTTCTTTCTTTTCTTTCAGACATAATTTTTATTTTATATTATGGATGAAAGCAGATATAGAAAGGTTGCATTTGATAGTAACCATAAGCGACATATAGTCGATCTATTAACGAGTTAGAGAGTGTCTACAAGTTATTTTTGAAAATACATTAACTTATTGAAGGTAAATACTTAAATGATTCTATTGATTCAGTTACAGAGCATCCCAAAAGTCATGTTAACTTAGGAAATATATGTAACTCCATTACTGGTTGTAATAGAGAAATTTAACATTATTTCAATATCAGAAAGCAATATTCAGTGTTTTTCATGTATGTATTCTTATTTTTTCGTAATTTTGTTCTTTCAGTGATTGAAATCTCTTATGTATGCTTTATTAACATTCATCCAAATATATTCTTATAGAAAGAATGCAATAATACAATGTATAACGACGATAAAAATTATGAAATCGTTTGGTATCTTTATTTTACAGGATATTAAAGTTTCAGCTTACTTAGTAATAAAAATATTCTTTAGAATATTTCAGATAGACAATTTCATCACAAAATGACTATAAAGCATTTATAAAACATTTCAATCATATAAAATTTATAATTATACGATAAAAGTAAGAATACATACATGAAATATGTTGTATATTGCTATCTACTATTAGGTAAATATTAACTCTTTCTATTACAATCAGAAATGTTATATCTTCAAGAGTACTTATAAACTTTGTATTAAACAAAAAAAAAGACTTTATACTGTTCTCTTTCAAATAAAAAAAAGGATCATAAGTTAAGCGTGTGTAGTCATGGAGTTATATGCATTTTTTAAGTGAATATGATTTTTGGCATGTTCTATATATATATTGAAAGAAGTGTGTACAAATTTAAAATGACATTCTTACGTGATATAATAATATTCTTATAAAAATTAATTACGTGATTCAATACAAGAAAATTTATTTTTTTATTATATTTTATCACGATATGAAGGTTTCTGATGAAATTGCTTCATTTAATATAACAATTTATGCATACGTTATAATATATATATATATATATTAGAAATATACATAGACATCTTTTCAATAGATACTTTTGTCAATTTCAATGTCTTATCATGTTAAGTTATATTACTTGAAGAAATCACAACAATCCAAAAATTTATTCGTCTACATATATTTATTTTTAGATGACTTTCTTTTTTATTATTTCAAAACGAATCAAAATGCAGATGTTAACGTGCTTATTCAACAGATTGTGTTAATATTCTAGGTAAAAATAATTTTATAGTGAAAATGAATAATTTTTCAGCTGATCGTAATTACAGCTCGTATTTTAAATATATCGTCATTATAAATCCGTATGTTAGAAAAAAATGTTATATCTCCTAAAAGTATTCGAAGTTTTCTATCATTGTGTGTATTTATAATTTACTGTTAACATAAAAATATAATGTATCTTGATATTTTCTAATTATATAGTAAACGAAAATAGCTAGAAAACTGGTTTTTCTATTCGTTAGAAAAATATGGAAGAAATAAAACTCTTTTAAATAATTTTAGTTGTAAAGTAGTCAAATTGGTCAATTTTTGCTGTAGACTTAGATCAGAAGTTTTTCAGAAAACTTTCTGAACTAATGATACGTTCTAATTTAGTCAATTGATAGTGAAAATATATCTCTTTCAATCTATCCAAGATAGATTCTTCTAACTTATTTAAACTAGAAGTTATAAACATTTTACTGAAAGTCTTTTCGATTATGTTAAGTCGAATAGTTACATTTATTTTTAATTTTCAAGTAGACTAGTAGTGAAAAGACAAGATCTAAAAAATTAATCGAAAAAAGTTTTTGTCAGTGTTAAAAGCTTTGTATAAATACTAAATCAAAATTTAGTGGAAAAATTCTAATGTTGAATGAATATGAGAATAGGAAGCATTAATCAATACAAATAGCTATCAATGTCGATAGCAATACCTCAATACCGCATTTGTATTGTGACATGTCTATTTCTTTTCTATATTTTCGTCCTTCGACATTATTCCATTGAATCGTATAAACTGAATTAAAAAAATGAGAATCTAGCAATTCATAAATATATTCTAACTTAAAAACAAATAACACGATTTAATTCATTATCATCGAATACACGGAATTCAATACTATTTCCAGTGATCAATTGTCAGTTAGCTAATTTCAAGACTTTAAGTAAAATCCTTATAACTTCTGCTCTATTATTGAATTAGAATTTTTTTTTCCAAAAACTTTTGGTCAAAAACTACATAAGAAACTGATTCAGTTTTCGTTCTCGAGATAATCAAAAAAATTATAAATTTCTATATATTTGATTTTGTTACTATCATTATAGAGTTACCTTTTTTAAAAAAAGTAATTCTAATTTCATTATACTTGTTTTATATAAATTATTAATCGTTACTTTATGATCTATTTGTTATGTATCATAGAATGGCAAAATTTACCTTTTGTCTTTCTTCTTCGATAGATGTAGTTTACAAGTAAATCAGTAATCTATGGAATATTATAAGTCTCATGTGATCTATTAGGAGCTCTCGATTCTTTTTATTAGATTTGCACTCTTCCACAAAGTTTGGTTCTTTGCATAGAGTCTTCTGATGGAAGCAATTTTGAGTTCTCTTAAAATAGCTTCAAGAAACCTTTTCTCTATATAAAATGATAGTAAAAACAACGCTGTATTTTCCTCCGCTGTCATATCATTTTTCAAATAATAACATAATAATAAAATTTTCGTATGAAGTTCATATTCTGCTCGATATGTATTTACTGATTGATCTGACTTGTTTTTTTGTCTTCTTTGTTTCCCGTTTCTAATCAGAGACTATATATTCATAAAGTTATGTCCAATCATCCGGAATCAGAATGCATCAGCTTAACATTAGATTCATCTAATTATCTGAATTTGATACCATGTGTTTTTTTATTTTTTCATGGAAGCAAATACAATCTAAGGAATTGAACATTCCTGCATTGTATCATAACCAACTTCACGTATTCCTTCGATAAAGAACAGTATAAAAAGTTTTCAATAAATCAATTCAACAGATATAATTCTGCATGTATAACTAAGACAATTATATTGAATAGTTGACGAAATTGGAAAAACTTGATGAATTTGTATCAGTATATATTTTGTATTACCATTACTATTTTTTTTTGTATACTCTAATACATATAGATGGTTACACATTAGAAGAGACGATAAACTAATGCAGTCAGCAGACATTATGTGCAAACAAGTCTTACTAAAATTTTATTATTGTTTTATTATTTGAAAAAGGATACAATAATGTTAGAAAATAGAGCGTCATTTTTTTACTATCAATCAATAGAGAAAAAGTACTTCTTTAAATTTTTTAAAAGAAATTCAAACGCCTTCGATACTATCTCTGGATTACTATAGTATATCCTCCTATAATACACAACAACAAAAAAACACATTAAATAGACAAAAAATAACAGGAGCATACACACTACATTCTTTGAAAAATCTGAAAACTAAAATATTCAAAGCTCTATGTCATAGATGTATATTTAGATGGAACATATTGTTTATACATGTATCAAATTTCTACTTCTTTTCGTATTCCTACTATCGACGTATCACTTGTTAAATTCAAAAATTAAATATGAACAATTAGGATATTTTACATCTTTTCATCCGATTTTTTATATAAATCAAATCGTTAAGAATTTTCAAGGCAAAACAACTAATATTACATTAGCATCTAATCATACTATTATCGACAATACTAGTATAATTACTACAACTACTGCTAATCC
>JAJEKB010001457.1:191022-222955 GCA_022393335.1 Macrotrachela quadricornifera | reverse complement strand
TATTAATTTCTATTCAATATAATATTCATTTTGTGCCAAGATAGATTAAGAAGTTTTTATTTTACAATTAAGTTCAATAATAAACTATGACTCGAAATTAGTTCGACGATTGGTATTTTGAATATTTCTCTTTTATACTCTTCTAAATCGAGACATATTTCTATATTAAAATTTCGTTTTTTTTTGAAATTCTCAAGACAACTATATTTGGTTAGAAGAAAACTACTACAATTTATAAAAAGATGGAATGAGAACAGTCGAAATTTTGTCTATTCTAAAAACAAAAGGTGCAATTACAAAAGAAACAATCTTATGTAAATTATTGATGTTTTTCATGTTGTATTTATTGATATGTTTTTTTAAAAATAGAACAAAGTAAGTGATGAAAAAACAAGATGCAAAGCACAATCATTCATTATACACAACCTGTCAGTTTTTACAGGTTATTTGTACTTTTTTACTTTTTACCATTTTTATTGAACGTTTCAAACATCATCTTTTTATATAGACATATACCACGATTTAATAAAATATAAAAAAATTTTCTTTTTCTAAGATTAACTTTATCACAAAATATAATTTTATTCTTTTATTTCTCATCTCTCTCCAATTCTTTCTCAGCAGATTAATAAAATCTTTCAATTTGTGCTTGATTTTATTTTATTTTTTTTTATATACAAATAAAAATTTATCTATCACATTGGATCAGGACTAGCAGCACTGTCACTAATAGTAATAACATTTGCTGTTGATGTATGTTGATCGATAAATGATTTAATAGATGAACTAACTCGTTGACCCAATGATTCATTCTAGAAATATAAATAAAATAAATGTACTAAAACGATTAAATTTTAAGTCTTTAATCAATAATTAGATGAATATTTTCCTATATAAAAAATGATCTCTTTTTAAAAATATATCTTAACTTACATTAAGTGTCCATGCAATATCAATATCTCCATTTGATTCAATCGATACACGTAATTGTTTATTATCAATATGTAAAAGATTATCAGAAATAAGTATAATACGATGTTTTGATTCATTATTATCACCATTCAATTCTCGTTCAAGTAATTGTATTAATGAAACTAATTGAATAGGACGAATAATAGATGATGATGAAAATCGAGAATGAAATTGAACTATATGATGAACAAGACCTAATTCATTCATAGCTGTTGACGGTCGAACAAGACGAAGACGCTAAAAAAAATGAAAGAAAATTTTTTTATCGTAAATATCTTATAAAAAAATTATTCTTTATCTCTTACTCCATCTTTAATAATTAATGTGCCTCGCATTTGTTTTGTTCGTTTTGCAGATCGACTAACATCAGCAGTTTCTTCTGAAAATATTAAATTAAAAGAAAAAAAAACTATTTATCATAAAATAAATTCAAAATACCTTTTAATTGTTGAACAAGTTCAGGTTCAATATCAACTGGTACACCATGTGGAGTTTCAATAATTATTGTTTCACCATTAGCTGGTTTAAAACAAGGAATTTCTATATATATATAAATATATGATATATAAAAGAAAAAGAACAAAAAAAAGCCAAATAATTATATTAACTTAATTCATCTTTAACTCGACCACAAAGAAAATCCATTACTAAATCTTCACCATGAACTAAAACGACGTTACTTGGTTGACATTGACGAATAATTTGTGTTATGCCTTTTGCATCAGCATGAGCTGAAAAAGACATATAATGAACTTGCATTTTAGCTTCGATTTCTTTTCCATCAAACATAAAACGTCGTTGACCAAGTAATAATTTTGAACCAACAGTATTAGCAACACAATAACCAGGAATAATAATCTTATAAATATATAAAAATAAATAAAGAAAAATGGATCTATATTTCAAACCATATTCTTTTCATCTGGTGCCCATTTTTTAAATAAATGTAATGAATAACCAGCATGAAGCATTCCAGGTGAAGCAAATACAATCATTGCACCAGGTTGTTCTGCATATGATCGATCCCATGGCTAGAAATATAAACATATGAAAATCCTTATCAATTTAATATTGAATAGACTAATATGTGGAATTCGTATATCTTCTTTAAATTCATTAAATTCATACAAGAATATATATAAAGTAAAGAAGTGCCTAATAAATGGTAATTACTCCTCATAAGTAGCTAAATATTAAAAGTAAACGATCTAACTTATTTAGTTTTATATTTCGTCCACTTTTTACATCATCTACATTTTTATGAGTATTAAAGAGGAATTCTAAAAGTAAGGAAACTTGTTTTTGATTCCTGACAGCAGATGTGAACAGGTTATTCATCATTTCGATAGATACAGAAATTCTTATACTGATTATGGTCGAAAGTTAGAAATCGAGATTATCTAGCTATCAGGTTGTTTACCTCCAAATATAAAAATGTATGAAGACTCTTTAGAGATCAAAAAAGTCTTTGGGATGTTCTACAATGCTTCAAAAGATTGTAAATAGAGTTTGTAATAGTAACCGGTGTCTTTTCTCTTACTATTAATCTATGGGAAAAAGATGTTATGCTACGAGTTAGTTAATAGAAAAATGGACTTAATAATCTTTATCTTCAATCCGTAAAGAAAAAGTATTCAATGACCTCTGAATTTAATATCTATCAAGATGTATTTATTGACTTTTACTGTCCATTACTATTCAAGACCTATAGGAAAGATGTTTCACGTTTGTTATTATGAAAATCTATCCATTGATTTATATAATAACAATCATATACCTTTATATGTTTAAAATCAAAAATATTCTTTTGATGAAATGTTGATTGAATTTTTTCATTTGTCCATGAAACAAATAATGAATAATAAGTATTAACTTTTTCTGAAAGACCCGATGCAAAATAAATTGGTACATTTAAATTCATTCGTTCTAAATATGTTTCTAATAAAATACATAATTCTTGTGCACGTCCAACAGCAAATACAGGAACAAGAACTTTACCACCACGTCGAACACATTCAACAACTTTTGACATAAAATCACGTTCACGTGCACGTCGAGAATCTCGTACAGTTGAACCATATGTTGATTCAGTAATTAATACATCTGGTCTACAACGATCAATATGTGCTGAACCTAAATGACGATCAGCTGTTGTATTAAAATCACCGGTATAAACAAGTGTTTGTTGACCAACACGAATATGAAACATAGCTGCACCCAAAACATGTCCAGCATAATAAGCTTTTATCTCAAAATCTGTATCGACCTATAATAGAAAAAAAAACGAATAACTTGTTTTATTTTATTTGTTATAATAAAAACTAAAAATTTACTTTAACAGTTTGTCCTAAACTAACAGGAATCACTTTTTTCATACAATTTTTAATATCTTCTGTTGTATAAGGTCCTTGTTGTGTTGTTTTATCTGTTGTTACTTTACGAAAATCTTCCTATATATAAAATAAATTACAATCAACAATTATTATAAATTATAATTTATACATACAAGAAGAAGAGGACAAACTGCTTTCGTTGGATAAGTCATATATAATGGACCATTATAACCAACAACTTCTGTCATATAAGGTAATGCTCCACAATGATCTAAATGAAAATGACTAAATAGAAAATAGGTATAAATTTTTCAAAAAAAAAAGGAACAAATATTTCAATACCTTATAATAACACAATGAATATATGGTGTCAATGGACCATCCTTGCATATAACAGAAAAATCTGGAAATCGACGCTAAAAAAAGATAACATTTGATAAATAAAAATCAGAAAAGAAAGAAGATAATTTACATCATCGTGAAAGCCCATATGAAGACCACAATCGAGCATTATATTTTTTCCACCCATAGTAATAAGTATACAACTACGACCAACATCTTGACCAGCTCCTAATGGTAAAATACGTATCTCAGACATCTGAAATTATCGTATTAAAACAAATGATCTATTTAAAATTATTCATATATCAACATTGAATATAATAAAAACTATTCCAATATTATTTTAATTAACTTATCTGTCTGTGAAATATTTTCATATAATATAAAACATAAATTCCATAATTTCGTATGGGAATTGCCATGAAAAGAAAAGGCTAGAATCTATTTATTTAAGGGATTTGAAAAAAAAAAGAAAGAATAAAAACAGGCAAAATCAGTTCATATGTGTAAGTCTACATATTCCAAAAATTTCGGAGTTTGACCAATGCAGGACGCTCATCAATCGCTTCCACACCCTAGAAAAAGCAAAACAAAACTTGTTTTTTTATAATCTATTATATTCAATTAAATACATACACGAGGATAATATTCATTTCCTGTAATACGTCGATCTCGTAAATACATATAATAATCTCGATCATCTTTCGTCATATTTTTTGGTCCATATTTCTAATTAAATAAATAAAATAAATTTTATTAATTAAATACTATCAAACGTACTTTTCCATTAAGAAAATACCAATTGCCTATATAAAGAGTTGGTGCAGCTATAAGCAGAAGTGGACCTGCAGTAAGAACAAGTGATGGAAGAATTTCAAACCAAACCATTTCTATCTAAAATATTACATAACAATAATACGATACATATATATATTAATAACAAAGAGTTTAAATGAGATATATATATATAAGCATTAATATAAATGTTTGCTAAATATCACATTGAATTTCAAATTGTTTCATCAAATGCCATTAGAAATAAATTCTTGAAATTTTTGATGGAATAAACATATAAATTTATCCATAAAATGATTGTTGATTTAACGAATCAGAAAATACTTATTAGTTATCTATAGAATAAGAAAATCCAATATAACACTATATATCTGACATAAGATGAATGAATTAAAACTAGAAGAATAAGACAAAAGAAAAAGAAACAATTAGATTAGAAAAGTTTTTGACGTTTATCATTATTTGTTGAATTATTATTAGGTGATGGTAATGTTCTTTTAAGTGATGATGATGGTGAAGAAAATAATTGTTTTATAACACCACTAGCTTTTCGTGGTGTTATAGGTAATTGATGTTGTTCAGATATATTTTGTTTAGGTGAATCAACAAATAAACGACGTCGACCTTCTTAAAAAGAAATAAATAGTTTTAAAATTTATTAAATATTTTATTTTTTTTTGTAAATATACTTTCATGTGATTGTAATGATGAAAATATTTTTGATGTTGATCGTATATCATCAATTTTAGGTGAATATTTTTGTGCTTCTCGTACATAACGTCTTAAGACATAATTACAACGAGATACACGATTAACGACTTGAGAAAGATGAAGAGTAGTTGCTTTTTGTGGTTGATTATCGACAACGGGAACATTATATACTTAAATAAAATAAAAAATCATTATTTAATATATCAATAATTGAAATTTTACAAGGTGTTGAAGACCGAAGACGAAGAGAAAGTCGTTGAATTTCACGTGCCATTATATCGGATTGTAATATATCATCTTCTTTAATTGGAGTTTCTTCTATGATTTCATTATCTTTTTTAGTATCTTTTGGTGATGATATTTTATCAGATGGATTAAAATCAAATGAAAGTTTTTTAATTGGTATTAATTTAACTGGTGTGTTTTCTACATTTGTTAATGATGCACTGAGAAAAGAAAAAACAAAGATATACAAATGAAAAAATTTTCTTTTGTTTTGTTACATTGGTATTGGTTTGAAACTAAGTGTTCGATTAAGAATTGTTGTTGTTGATGTTTTAACATTAATCATTTTACGATTTTTTGTTAATTCTTGTTGTAATGAAGAAACATTTCGTTGAGAATAAGATCGTCGAGATTTTGATGATGAAGATGATGTTCGATCCGAAATGAAATCAAAATTGATTTTATCAGCCATAGTTCTTTTTTTTTGAAATTTATCAAATTAATTTGATCTATTTACAGCTGTTTAAATAATATTGTATTAACTAACATTAATAAAGAGAAAGATGTATTGTACATTCTTTTGATTGAATAAGAATTATCCACAAATCACACATAAACTATTTTAGATGTCGCTCTTTAACATATGAAAACGTAATTATAACTCGAGTCTAAGACGTTTTTTTAGAGCGACAAGATTTCCAAGCATTTTGATATACTGCGAGAACGATATTAGTAGAGCAAAAATCCTCGGCGGTATATCGAGGAATTACGTCCATTTTTCATGTGGTTTGCAGTGTATGTGCTGAAAAACTAACAATTCATCTGCCTATTGCACCATCTATTAGAATTCAGTACAATTCAATATTATTCTAGCTGGGAATGCTCATGATATTTCGACCATATTGTACAAAAATGATCTTTGATATTGATACAGTTTCCATCGTTTATAAAACTTTTAATTAAATGCATTTTGATAAAAAAGAGTTTTTCAAAAAGCTTATTTTGGCGGAAGTATATTCGTGATACTTTATATGTTAAGAATTGAAAAACATTCAAAAATAATTTTTCTTAAAACTTTTTGACTATTTGGAGTCGATCTCCATAAAAAAAAAAACTTTATAAACATTAAAAATTCCTCAAAATCAAACAAGATTTTCTGATTTATATCTATATTGACTTCATATACCTTTTTCAATCAGTTTGTTAAATTCATTTAAAACGTACGTATTTCATGACAGTTTTCTTTTGTCTTTTCGCAAAAGTTACATATTCTGCTACCTGTTGAATAATATATTTCATCTAATAGAAGTAATTGAATTCTTTTAAGCGAAACTGAATACAATCAATAAAATCTTCTCCGTTTAAAAATTCATCTAGAATGTATCCATACATGTTTTAAATGTTTTCTCGATGATCGTAGAGTAGGTTAGAATAAATTCTTGAAAAGATACATCATTAAAATCCATTGCTACAATAAAAAGAGCTTGTATTTGATTGAGATAGAAAAATAAAATTCATTAAACTATTAACATCTTTATCTGACAAATCTCATTGTTCATAATATTCCAGCAGAGAATCACTAATATACTTGACAAACAATACTCGACATTAATGAATTCACTATCCTACATGAAACCATATATTCTTAACTTGAAGAATTTGAGTCGATCTTGAGCGTACCTGAGTTCATAGCATGCAGAACAGGGTTATTTGTATGATTTTACCGGCAGGATTTTTCTGATTGCTTTGTGATTGGACGATTTGTGCTGATGTTTCAATGGTGGTTTGTTTCTAGACAGATTTTGATCCTCACCATCATTTAGTGTTGCGTGGTTGATTCGATTCCGCCCTAACCCTCATCTTGTGCTACTTGCATACAGACTTTTCGCCCTCATCATTTTGCGTTGTGAAGCTTGGTTAGACAGTTCGTGTCCTCATTCTTGCATGGCACTGTAGATTATGAAAGGTTTTGATCTCACTTGGTGGTATGAAGGCTGTAGTTGTAAGATATCACGATAATGCTCGACGGTTTGGCCGGAAAGTGTTCTATTTCATCCCCATACCTAGCTCCAGCTGAAGTGAAGCATGAATTAGCTAAATAATTTTATGGGTGAGAAATGAGTTGTCAATGTCCAAACATATTTGTTTTTAAGAAGGAAAGATGATTTAATAATGGTGGTTGGTTTAGATTCTAAATTAACAAATATGCGATTGTGATTTATGTTTCAAACAGTCCTTGTCAGTGCAAGCAGTATATTTTTGATTAAAAAAAATTATTTTCACGTTGAATTTCATCCTGTCAACAAATCTAAAAACTACTTCACAATTCAATCATAGTGTGAAACAACTGTGACCATTTATGAATATCTTGAGAATCTTGCATAAAACTTATTATTAAATAGAAACAAAAGCGACATTTAAGGGTGACTATACATTAGCGATGGTGCACATATTTAGTCAGTTCTTACCATCTATAAAACAACATATGGTTACGGTTGACAATGTAGCTTGAGGTTACAATAATATATGAATGGAACTACACACGAAAATAAAAAAATATTTCAAAAAATATATAGTTAACATTTAGACTAATGAACTCGTTACACCAATCCACTCAAATTTCTCAAGCTAAAAATATATAGTTATTTTTTCAGGTAAAGATGTGATTGCTCTTTCGAATATATCTTCTGGCTTAAAAATTCAGAAATTTCATTTAATTACTACACAAGATATTATGACACCTATGTTTAATATCATAATGGCATTCACTACATGTTTAATTAGATAGAAAATTCGATGAATTAAATTTGAAGTTATAACTAAGGTATCTGCAAGATGATGTTTTCCTAGTTCTAGTTCCGATCTTTATTCTAGTAAAAATTTTCTATTTTCACATGTATCAAAGCTAAATGAATTGTTTTTCTTCAGACTACAAATATCCTTTATACATGTAAATTAGCATAGTATTATTTGAGGATAAGAGATATATGTATAATCTGAAGCAGTACCTAAGAATCTGCATGACGAGATGTACAATTTTTACGGCTAGTTCCAGAAGTTTTTCGTAAGATTAAACCTAAGTGGTTATGCTTTTTTCCTATTTCCAACAAATAGCAAAGGTTTTCTCAGATGTAACAATAAAACAAATTGATTCTCACTAATGGTAAGAGAATGATGGTTAAACATTGTATAGATAAAGGATGTTTAAAGTGTGATTGAGTCTAATATATGTAATTTATGTTTTGTATCGATTTATAAATTTTTTTTATCAGAATATAGTAAAAAAAATGTGAAAATATATATTAGAGATACTTAATAAAAAGTAGCATTAAAATCGACAAATGAAACTGATATTTTCAATTTATTATCAATATTAAAAAAAAGCTTTGTTTTGAGATAGTATAATTAAAAATCCCATTATGAATTAATCTATTTTTTGAACTTTGTTTCTATATATATATATAAGATATTTATTTATAAGTAAAACATGAATGTATTATGAATGAGGTTCAAAAAACTGATCAATAGTCAATTGAAGTATTGTTGGATCATAACGAATATATTTTTCTCGATGTTTTGTAAAATCTTTATTTGAAAATTTATTATAATATGTTGTAAACATATCCATAATTAATAATTTTCCTTCATTTTTTAAACGATCACGTAAATCAACATCACTAATAATATATTCTTGACATTGTTGTCGTAAATTATCAATAGCTATATTAACAGATGAAAAACTTTCTTTTAATTGTTCTCGATCACGATCACGTAACTAATTTATAATAAAAATATTTAAAAAAAATAATAGAAAATAAAAATAAACAAACTTTTCCATCAGATAAACGATTAACATTATCATATTCAAGCATTTGTTGAATAGCAATAATTAATGGTGTATAACTATAATAAAAAGAAATTTTTTTTTAATTTAATAGAAATTTTTTTTCATTAATAATATACCATTTAGTATAATCTTTTAAACTCATTTGAAAATCATCTTCATATTTTAATTTAAGATCAGGTTGACAACGTTGAATAATAGCAAGAAGAGATGAACTAAATTCAAAGTAATCATATCTCAAAAAATAAATGTAATATTTATATATACATTACTTTTCAAGACGTTTGAGAAGATAATTAACATTATTAAGAAGAAATATTGCACGAATAGTTACATCATGACGTGACATATAACCATCAGCTTTTTTTGATAAACTAGTATGAAGCCATCGAACCAATTGACCTAAAAATAATAATATCTTTGTAACTAATATATTTTTAAATAAATATTTACCAAAATATGTTCCCAAATCATAAAGACCTTTATCACTACTTAATGAATCTCCATTACTTATTTCTGAAAAAATAAACATAATTTTATTCTTTTAATATTTTAAATTATTTTTATTTTTATACGTTGGTCTTGTTCAACATAAATCGAAGCAATTATAGTAGCTGTATCTTCATATATAAGTAAACCTTCCATAAAAGCTAATACATGTGATGTTAACGGGTGAACATTTCCACCTTGACTTGGTGGTGATGAATCTAATCGAACTTCGTCTAAAATTTTTCGTAGACAACTAACTGCCTAAAATAAGAAAATTTTTAATTAGAGTTTAAACAACATAACATCAATTCAAGGACGATGCAAAAAGTTCGGAGTAAGATCCAAAATCGTACCTGTAGATGGGAGTGTGCATTTCAAAACTGGAGATTTACAGGTCTCAATTCCGAGTATTTCAGTCGTATTTTTTTTAAAACGCATGGTGAGCGACTTCTCTGTTTCCACCCTTTCTCCCCCTCGGTCACACGGTTCCTTACATTGTATTAAAAAACAACGAAATATAGCAGCATGAAAATCGTATTAAAAATAAAAAATATGGTTTTCACACAATTAAAATTTAATCGCTTAAAATTTTTATCACTTCCAAAGCAAAAATATCACTGTAAAAAAGTGATCTTATCTAAATTTTAAGGCTTTACATGCGGCAACTTTTGTTGTTTTTTAATATAACATATCAAGTAATTGAAAAATATAATGGAAAGATCGTCATTTAATCTGACCTACCGAGTATATATATACACCTGTTTAATACAAAAAACGTCTTGAATATGAAATACAATAGAAAAGCAGCTATGAGCACAACTCCTAAGGAATCATAACGTGAAACATGATGGATCTGCTGACATTATTAGTGGAAATTCAAACTTCTATCACGATCTATGGGTAACGGCGTTCAACTTTCCACCTCATTATGTCATATTCAACATCATATATCCAAATTAAATTAATGCTGTTTAGTTTAAATATACGACTCAAAATAAACAAAATGGTATGAGATTTTTAACGGTAATTCTGATTCTCTAATTATAAATAAATATATTTAAGTATTTACTGATTGTTCAAATGTTGCAGAGAGTGTTGTAAATTGTTGTCTTCGAGCCACATCACTTTCCTTTCAATAAAAAAAAAACAAAATAATAATAATTTATTTTCTTAAGATAAAAAATATACTTGATAAAGTTTTGAAAATGTTGGTCGAGATTTTAAAAACCATTTTAAAATTGAAAATAATCCATAAACAGCAAATTTTCCGGTATCTAATTTATGTGTTAATCGTTCAATTGATTCACATAAATGAAGTGCTTCTTCACGCATATATATTAATGGTAATTCAATTAATTTTGTAAATACAAGTGATTGTAATTCTTTAGGAAAAACATAATTAAGTAAATCTCGATCTCGTTTTAAAAGTGCAATAAATGCATCAAGTAATAATTTATAATTATTTGTATCACGATCATCATTTGATTCTAATGTAATAGGTTCATCTATTGTTGTTATTGATGCTGATAATGAAGAATTTATACCACGAGGTAATGTAGCCGCACCTGGTGAACGTATTAAACGACGACCCATTTCACTAAATTAAAGGAAAATTTTTCATTGTGTTTTATTAATTGTATGAATACTTAAAAAAAAAATCGTTTTTTTTTAATTTAGAAATTGAGCTTCTGGTAAATAGTTAAAGCAGTTTTTGAGATAATGTTATGTAAGATTAGAAAGGATAAAGACAGATAATTGAGTTTAAACTTGTTTACTATTGAAAGACGAATTTGGATCTTAGTATTGTGCATTCAAAATTTCAAAATATTCGTCTGATTTGCAAGCTCGTATTTCTCTTTCTATTGTTAGTAAGATAATTCTTCTTTTTCAATAGAATAAACAGCAAGAAAATGTTTTGTTTCATCACTGAGACGTCAACATTCAATCTTATCTGACACAACTTTTAGGTTGAAACTGGACATATTATTACAGGTATTAATGAGTTATGAATACCATGGAAGAAGTTTGGTCTGCTAGATTATTGTTACCAAGATAATATGTTTTTATTATGCTTTTGAGCATTATACCGTGGTCTTGTAGAAAAACATTAGCAAAACTGGGTTTGAAAATTTACAGAGAGTCAGGTGTCTCAGTGAAAATAGTTGCTAGTGAATGTCTTGAAATAAGAATATCGTAATCTGTTAATATATGTGAGTGATGTAACAATATGCTTTTATCATAGCTGTCTCTTACAATAGGAATAATGAAAAAATCTATAACTGTCACAATAAATCAAACTCTTTGATGTTTATCTCTGTTTCAGGTAAAAATTTCAAAGTGAATTTTCCAATGTTACTTGTAGAGTTACGGTACTACGCTTTAGAATAGTTGTATATACTCGACTCAAAGGTGATTTAACAGTTGGAAAAATACATTCGTCAGATACTTTGTAAAACATCTGGTGAATGTCACAAACTGTAAACAAGATCAATAAGTTTTTTCAAAGAATATCTTTTATGTAAACGTATAAGATTAAAAGTTCAGTATTTCTTGTCTGTTAAAACTGATTCAAAATATGGTTTATAATGGTACCTTTTGAAAATGAAAATGGTTGTATCATCTTTCACACAAACATCAGTAAAGTGAAGAAAGACTAGTAAAGACTGTTGAACCTAAAAACTGTTGAACTTGAACTCAAACTATGTTTTTAATAGGCTCCAAAGTCTAATGTTATCTCATCAAGACCTATGGATAAAATTAACTTTTAATTGAAAGACTATTCTCTGCCATACAATATAAATGTAAGCAAGAAAAAGAAGAAGCAATATTCATAGCATTACTTACAATGTTCAAAATCATCTAATGAAAATGAATAATTATTTAATAAGAAAAGATTAAATTAATATTTAATTTACCCTAATTTTCTTCCTTGTTTTCTTAATGTATCTGCACTTGATATTCCATGTGGAGACATATTTGGACTTGCAGCAAGGAAATTTGTTGATCCACAACGTGTTGATGTTTTTTTTAAATGTTCATCAAGACTATTTAAAAAAAAATATAATTAATAGACTATTTCGAAAATTAAAAATATAATTTACAGTTGAAGAGATCGTCGAATCATTGTACCTCGTTTTGTTGCATAAGAATCAATAAGACCTTGTCGAAAACCATGAGAACTAAACCATTCAATTATTGTTCGTAATGTAGCCATGTCAGCTTCTAATTTTTTATTATAAAAAAATAAAAATAAAAACAAATAATTAAATATAATTTTTACCTTGCATTGAATGAATATCATTGTTATTATTATGCGTTGTTGTTATTGTTAATTCACATAATTCCGTAACTTCTTTTGGTGATAATGGATTAGCATATCTTAACATAAGTTTATCTGTTTCTTCAACAAGTCGTTTTCTTCCAAGATCATATAATTGTGTAACACGTTCACGTTCTGTAACAGCTGTAACACGTTTAAAATATTTAACTGCATCTTCAAGACGATCTAATTCTATTAAATAATCTGTTAAATTTCCTCCTGGTCCAGATGATACAGTTGGTGTTAATTCTCCACATATATCATAATAATGAAGAACAGAATCAACTAATGATAAACTTTGATCAACATTATTTAAAAGTAAACGTAATTCATTTGTTGCTTCATAAACAGGTGTAACAAGTTCATCTAATGATTTTAATTTTCTTTCAAAATTATCTAATGTTGCAACCATCCCACTTGTTAATGCATTTGAACGACATAACGATTCTTGTAATAATGTTAAACGACGTTTTTCCTATTGAAAATAAAAAATTTGTTTAATTATAGAAAAAGGAATAAAGAAAAAGCAGCTCGTGTATGCATCATCAAACTTCAATCATGATTCATCAAGATTATATTGACCTTTAGTCTAGATATTTTTATTAGTATAATATTATTTATAAAACTATATATATAGTTCAGAGACATCATACAAATCAGTTGTGATTTGATAATTTCAACATAGTGTTAGCATGCTTAGAATTGCTATTTATAAAAAAATCTTGACTATAAGCATTTTCAACTATTTATTATGTATTATTAATAAATCAGTGCAATTTGAAAGCATTAAGACTCATACTTATCAGTAAACCTATTAATTCATGCAAGACAAACCATTTGAATCCATAAGTATATAAGAATCATCACATAATATCAGTAATAATCTTCAAGAAGTCATTCATTAAAGATTAATAAGAATCTTTTCTCACCTCTTGTAATTTTATTTCCGATGTACGTATATGCGTCATTGAATATTCAACACTTATTAATAAATATTTATCTTTTGTTTTTGTTTTACACAACAATCTGAAAAATATTCATTTGTCAAATAAACAAAATTTAATATATTTATCAAAGAAATATATCATACAAAAAAAAACATGAACAAAATGATTTGTCATATCAAAAAAAAAAAGAAGCTATATGATTATTATTTTAAAGAAGAATACATCCTTTCTTTTTCGTTTTAGGTTTTGGACATAAATGTGCACGTATTGCTTCATCAAATACTGTCTTTAAACCTTTTTGTGTTAATGCAGAACATTCAAGAAATTTAATAGCAGTTATTTCTTTACGCATTGATTCACCTTGAATAGTAGAAATTGGTGATAATTTTTTCTCCTTAATATAATAAAAAATAAAATACAATAAAAAACAAATATATATATATATTTACTCGAAGTTTCTCAATAGCATTTTTATCATCACGTAAATCAAGTTTTGTACCAACAAGAATAATTGGTGCTTGAGGACAATGATGATTCACTTCCGGATACCACTAAAATAATTTATTTAATAAAAAAAAGCAAAACCTACAATATATGTATATATATATATATTACTTTAGCTCGAACATTTTCAAATGAAGCTGGATTAACAAGTGAAAAACATATAATGAATACATCCTATAAAATTCATAAAAACAAAATAAATTTCTTCGCCTTTTTTTCTATTAAATAAAACTACTGTTTGTGGATAAGATAACGGACGAAGACGATCATAATCTAAATATATATAATTTGATAAAAATTCTATCAATAATATAATGTTATACCTTCTTGACCAGCCTAAAAACATAAGTAAAAAGTTTTATCAATTTAATTTTAGTTTCTTACTGTATCCCACAAGCCAAGATTAATCGGTTTTCCATCAACCATAACATTAGCTGAATAATTATCAAACACTGTTGGTATATATTCACCAGGAAATGTATTCGTTGTATAAGATATTAATAAACATGTTTTACCTACAGCACTAAAATAAATTTTAAAAAAAGACATCAATTAATTAATTCGAAATATTATTTGAACTATTTACCCATCACCTACTACTACACATTTAAGTGCTTGCATTTTGAACCTATTTTTCTTTTGTATTTAAATGACAACTTATTTATGATTTGATAAATGAAAAGAGTCTAGCATTTAGAAAGAAAAATTATATATTTTTTTGAATGAATCAAATAGAAAATAATCATGGGAGACACAAATACACAAAGATCAATATTGAATGAATCATAAAATTAATCATGATAGATATATGTCTCACTCACTCACTCATTCATTCAATCAAATTGATATAGATCCAATCAAACAAAATGTCATTTATTAAACAGACAGAGGTCGCACATTAAATAGGATATTGTCTCGAATATTATTGTAGAAAAGAATAATAAATTCATAAGTCATTGAATTCCTATATGTTATATCTAATGTATATTTAGTTGTTGGATTTTATGTAATTTCATATTTTAATAATAAGTAAATATTTACTGAGAACTTCTGTGTCAAAAAATAATTGTGTTTTTTTCCATTTTTCTTTTCTTAGTTTAATGAATAATAATTGAAAATTTCAATATAAGAGCTTGTGGGATGTAATACGTATCTCAAAATGCAAATTCTGTTTAAGCTCATACTATTGAAACCACAAGAAGGTGACTTTCACATGGATGTGCAAATTAACTTTCAAAAAAATTATATATGTATCTTATGTGAGCTTTCAGAAAACCTTTCGTTCATTCACTTCCTCTTTTCTCTCACCTTTTCTTCTCGTTATCTCTACAAAGTCATGTCACTTTGGATGATTAATAGATGAATGCGTAACAAACATTCATAGGAGATGTTAGTCTGTCAAAATAATATTTTTGCTTCGGCTTAGATTAATCACAATCGCAAAAATGGATAATAAGTACTGTTTTACTAAAGAAACACTTTTTTCACTATTATCTATGGCAAATAGGGAGAAGAAAATTATATCTCTTCTCATTCATAAGAAACTTGTATGAGAACGACAGGTATATACAGACCAAAACATCATCGTAGTCCTAGATTTACATACTACAATCAGAAGCCATTGATCGATTTTAAGATTGTTGAAAAAAAAAACAGCACAAGTAAATAAATTCAAACAATGTCATTGATTATATTTTGAAATCGGTGTTATTCGTGATGCATAAGTAGATCGTCGTTGATATTCTTCTGTAATATTAATAGTAGGTCTTGGTCGTCGTTTCATATTTGCTCTTTCCATTACTGCAGTACTCGATGATGGTCGAGAATGACTTTTTATTAAAACACAATTTTCCTTTTCAAGTCGTTTTTTTCGACTAACTATCGTGTAAGCCCAACATGATGCAAGAAAGCTCAATCAAGTTGTTAAAAGCAAGACAAACCATGTTAAAAATGAAATACTAATCTTCCATAGCCAAAGAACAACAAGAATATCGATGCAAATTATCCCTGCAATAATGTCACACAGAATAGAGCATGGAAAGCATTTTTCATATGATGATAAATAATATACAAATGGTACTATTGAACCAACAATACCTAATAAACTACCACATAAACCAAGTATTTCGACTATATTATTCATCCCTTTATTACTATAAACCCAATTAATACACCAAATGCTTCCTTTAACAGTAAAAATTTGCTCTTTCGCCTGGTTTACAAGTATTTGGTCCTTTTGGTGTAACATTGGTAATTAAATTTTCAAAAATAATAGTCCACAGAAGGGAAGTTGTAAGTGATGTTAAAAACTAAATAAAAATTTTCAAGGACAACTGTTCATCTTTGAAATTCGTTCTCTGTTCGCATTCAGTAAAAAACTCACAGAACGGTCTCGTAACCTGGCAAAATAATGATTCGAAAATTACTTTACTCCCCTGAGCTCATTCCTATCTTTTTTTATTGAACGTCGTATTCAATTTACTCGTTACAACGCTGTACTGCAGAAAAATTCCTTCTTTTCTTTTCTTTCCTTTCCTTCTTCTATTCGAATTTCCTTCTTTTTTTAAAAAAATTCCTTCGTAAAATCCTTCTTTATCATACCCTCCTGCTGCGACCCCTGAACCACATACTATTTAACAGTTTTCGACAGTGAATTCCAAAAAATGATGTGTCTATTCGTTGTTTTAGTTTGTACCGATGTGCCTTATGATTCGGTATAAATCGATTGCTGTAACAGATTCTTTTTGTAACTCCAAATTAATCTTCTAGATTTCAAAAAGAGTACGATGTAAAAATGTTAACACATAATGTCTCTTCAGATTCAAAATTTCTTTTTAAGTCTTTAGGAATTTCTTTGTTTAATGGATCTGTAAAATATCCTTTTACTAGTGTATAGACACGTAACAAACCATCGATGGACGAATATAGTGATAATCTTCGAAAATTAATATGTTGAATCAAAACCTAGAAGAACTGAAAAAAGAATATTATTAATTTTTTCTGCCTTACTCATTAATCGCGGAAGACCTGCATAAAAATCTTGTTCATGAAATTCATAATAACTTTTGATCTGTTCGATTGTCATGGTTGAACGAGAAAAATGAGCGAATACCATTATAAGAAATTTCTCAACACCAGTTGTTAATAACTGATGACTCCATTTCACGCCATTGTATAGAATATGATAATAATATTTTCCTTAATGATTAGTTTATAAATGAAGAAACTAACACCTTCACCACCCTTCACCTTGACGGCAAATAAAACTTGTTGGATGAAATGTGGAACTAAGACATTCATTATAATCTCTTCGCCTTCCTTGCTTGATTCTATTGTTATCGTTATTAATCGACGATTTACTCTGAAAAATTTCATACTGTTGATGTATTTTATCAATTTTGTATGTCGATCAATATCATTTTTTCCACCATAATGAATCGAAAAGTTTTCGTCACAAGCAATGCATAAAACTTTAGTTGGATCTGGTTTGCATTCTCGTAAAAACCAATCCGAAGTTCGCATCAAGTAGCCATTGCAAATTCAAAACATCTTTTTTGTTTTTTCCAATAGCATTTGATGTAGTAACTTCCAGTTTTAGTTTCAGCTGATCGAAGCATTGACGGTATCATCATTAAATTTTTATGGTTACTTTCATCTTCAATTATTATCTCATTGTCCATTGATTAGAAAAAAATCGTTTAAATTTGCAGGTTTGAACTTGTTTTGTATGAAGCAAGCAGGTCAAACAAGTAGATCAGTAGAAATTAATTGTCAATTGAAGTGAAGTGTTAATTATTACTTGAAAAATTAAGTTTAGTTCTGACGTGAATGTAATAATTCATTTACAATTTGTATATATATATGCAGAGAGAGAGAAGAAAATGCCTTTTGTTCTTTTAATCGTGCATATATGATCAATCATATGTTACACGATTAAAAGAACATTGTAAGTAGGGGTGGAGCGTGCCCGTTCCAACAACGGAGAACGCAAGATGTGTTTCAATAGTTGAGAACGTGGGAATACAGGGAAATGTTCGATATGAATCATGCTAATGATTAGTCCATTTTTAATGTGACTCAATGCAGAAAACACGTTTCGTGCTGTGAGTGCTAACTGTGTAAAATGATTTAAATCATATCTTTAATAAATATTAAGCAGAAATGCAATAAAAAGATTTTTGATTTGTTCAGATTCCATATAACCATATCGACGGAGGTTAAGAATATTAACAGCTATATATTAATACAAATTTTTCTTCGATAACTGTAAAAGCTGTTATTATAATGTAATAATGACCGTTGGAGTAGATCGATTTCATCTCAGAAAAACACAAGAGTAGAGCTTTTATTAGCAACCAATAATTTCGTAATGCGTAAGTCACAAAATAGCAACATAATAGTTTCAACCATGAATTCCTCATATACTAGTAACGAATAACATGAGACGCGTTCCCCGTTCCTGAGAACGGGAACGGTAATTGCGTTCCCGTTCCAAGAACGGGGAACGGTATACCTCTTTTGCATAAGAGGATGACCAAACAGGTATACATGACTTGATACGCTTAAAAGATGCTAGAAAACGTAATATTAGTTGCGTTCGCGTTCCGTTCCTAGTGAACGCTTAAGAACGGGGAACGCTCCACCCCCAGTTCTGAATATATAATTTCATGAGAAGCAATAGACTATATTTAGTCGAGGATTAAGCGAATTGCAGCGACGAGCGTTACTTATTTATTTATTATGAAAAGAATTAGTATTAATGTCATTATTGTATGACTTTCATTTACTACATTGTACAATAACTCTGTATTATTAGGAAATATTAGTTACTCTATGCAAAGTATGAGGATTCCAACTATCTTATCCTCATTTTTAAAACATTTATTACTGAATACAGATCAAGCGAAAAAAGTATAATCACTGATGAAAACACTAACGAATTTTCAAAAGGACTGAAAATATGTTTATAATTTCCTGTATGATAATAAGAAATATAACAAAATCCTGTAGATGTCATAATCTTACTGATTACTAATCAATTAAATATATTCATCCAATAAACAGATTTCTTTTACAAAAAATAAATAGTAATAAAACTATTTCCCGTATTTTAACTTGTTTTTTCTACATTGAACAACAATGACAAGCAAAACATCTTCTAATCGTTCAACTCCATCAGATGTTTCGCTTATTCAACGATTAGGCTCTGCATTGTTTTATGGTTCATGTTCGGGATTAATTACTGTTGTTAACAAACTTGTTCTTACTTCATATGGGTATGTTTTTTATTGATTGAAGATTTTTTGATTAGTTTCATTTCTTATTGTAAAAAAAGGTTTCCCTCATTTCAATTACTTGCCATTGGACAGGTAGGTACTAGTAGTAATAAAAAATGACTTGCAATTTTTTATCGAAACATATAACATTTCTCCTTTTAACTGTTTTTTTTAATATGATTATTTTTATTCAGTTAATGGTCTCAATTATTGTATTATATGTGGCTCGATCATTAAATATTGTTCATTTTCCTCAATTTTCTAAAGATGTTATCACAAAAGTAAGTTTTTAATATTTTTATTAAATATTTTTATTTATCTAAAAAATAGATTATGCCATTACCTGTATTATTCTTTGGTAATTTATTGTTTGGTTTAGGTGGTACACAAGCAGTGAGGTATTGTTTATATGCATTATTTCAATATCGATATTTCATATAAATAATTTTTAGTTTACCAATGTTTACTGCATTACGTCGTTTTTCAATTTGGATGACAATGATCGGTGAACAATTTATACTTGGGTATAATTTAATTTTTATTTATTTAAATAAATTATATCCTTTTAGACAGAAATTACCTATTATAGCACAAGCAAGTGTTTATTTAATGGTAATTGGTGCTTTAATTGCATCAGGTGATGATTTAACATTTAATTGGTTTGGTTATATATTTCTTACTGTTAATAATTTTTGTACAACTGCTCAAGGTCTTGTTATTAAACAAAAATTAGTTAATAAGGTAAAATAAATCTATTTTTATTATGTCAAATGAAAATAATATGTATAAAATAAATTTTATTGTATTTAGGATCTTAATCAGAATGGCCTTTTATTTTATAATTCGGTTATTATTCTTGGACCGACACTTATATTAGCTTTATTTACTGAAGATCTTACTAAAGTAGAAAAAATATATATTACAAATCATATGATTTTTTTTTATGAATAATAATTTAGGTTTGGAATTATGATCGTTATTCGGATATTGGTTTTATATTTGCTTTTCTTCTTTCATCAGTAATGGGATTTTTACTTAATTATTCTACAATGCTTTGTACAAAATATAATTCACCATTAACAACAACAGTTGTTGGTGCTTGTAAAGTTTGTTTTATTAGATTTTTATAATTATTTTTTGTTTTTAATATATTTATTTTTTCTATTTGAAAGAATTTATTTGTTACCTATCTTGGAATGTTTATTGGTGGTGATTATATTTTTTCATTTGTTAATTTTATTGGACTTAATTTAAGGTAAGTAATATTAAATTTTGATAAACTAGTAAAAAGAAGTGCATGAAATTAGATATTCGAATTTTTGATCGAAATATTTGAAAATGTATTTTTCTAATTCTGTTTATAATACATAATGAAGTATATTTTTCATAAATTTATTTTTTACTTTCTAGTGCAATTGGCAGTATTGTTTATACTTGGGTGACATTTACTAGAAAAGCTTCACCTACAAAGATAAATATTTCTACATCAAAAGAAGACAAAAAAGGTATGTATAATATTATTGAAAAAATTCTTACAATCAATAAGTATCAATTATGATATCGATCTAATTAATGTATCTTGTAACAAAGTATTAAAAGGAATGATATAAACATTTATATATACAGATTCGATTATGTCGCAATTTCTTTGTTTTTTTAATATTATTTTAATATTCTTCTATTTATTTAGATAAGTGATATTCGTTGATGTTAATTGGCTTAATAACTTTTTTAAATCAATAGTTCCAATTTTTATTTTATCATTTCAATTTATTTATGACTGTTGTTTTATAATGCTTTTTTAAATCTGAAAAGTGATGATATTAATCGCTAGTAAAATATAATATACCAAGGCATGTTTATTAACAAATAGAATTTTTCTTAACAAAATCTTTTTAAAGTTGATTCATAGGTAAATTGATTAATAAATAATATATTATATAAAGAAACTTTGTTCAATTAAAAAATTTTATAAGTTACTCATCTATTCGAGTTGAATAATGTTATCAACAAGAAAAACAAGAACTGCTTTTTTTTACTAGTCCAAATTATTAATCATTTAAACTTTTGACTCCTGCCATTTTTGCAAAAATCAAAGCTTTTCAATAGTAATGTTTAAATATGATTTTTATTTTTTTTTTTTTGATAAAACAATTTCATTTCTGTGCTGAAAAAGATTAACAGTTCATCTAGGGAGGATAGTTTTTGAAGCAAACAACAATATTTTGTATTACATTACAGTCAAGATGCATATATTGTGTAACGTATCGAAGATTATGGAATGGCCACGCCATGCATTTTCGTCGCGGCTATTTTAGATGCAATGTCTGTGGAAGGAACGAACGAAAATGTTGACCAGTTAAGCGGAGGCGAAATGGCTTTTCGATGGTTTTCAAATAGTAGTCAGCTTTGATGATTCGAACTTCGTCAAAATCTCTCTGATCAAATCGAGCCGAAAATCGAATAAGAAGCACGAAATATCATTTTGTATTTCATATACTAAAAATGCATTATATACTCCCATATCCAATAGATAAAAAAAAAATTTTCTTGTACCTAACTCAATCAATCCTATATCGGATCCGACCAGCCGACAATATTCGATCAAATTCCGATGACATTTAAGTGTTGATCTCAAGGAAATCTTCTGATCATCGGATCTCATCGAAAATTAGAGGATTAAACTATTAATGCATTCCTAGTTAATTTTTGTTTTAGAATAGGCAGTTTAAAGTCTCTCTGGTTGTGTTTGAGAAGGTGGTAAGAAGTATTGCTTATTAGGAATAGTTTGTAAAATTGTTTAGTTGTGTTGTATTTTACTTATGAAAATAAGTTGATGTTAGTCGAAGGATATAATGTGCGTCGTGTATCTTTAATGGAGGGATAAAAAGAACAAATCCTTTAAATTGTGACGGTGAATGTAGTGGGTGTGGAAATGGCCTTGCTTGCCAGTAATCCTTTGTATATCTGTGCTTTGTGTTTGCTCAATCAGAAATATGATATGAGAGTATGTTTTAAGTTATAATGTTCGAAATGTATGATCAGTTTTCGTATAATCGCAAATTCTTATGAACTGAAATGATTTTTATAAAGTGTTGTGATTACAGTAAAATAAAAGCAGGATAGATATATAATACCTCGTTAGCTGACGAGAGTGGGATCTGATAGGAATCCTGTCAGGTCAGATTCTGAAATTGGTTTTAGAATATCTTTAACTTTTCAATTGAAAAGAATGTTTCTTTGTGGAAATATTGCGTTTCCAAAAAAAAAATGATCGACTGCCATATACAAGTCACAAAAATTAGTATCCTGATAAAGAAAGTATTCTTTTCGATTGAAACTTTCAGAACATTCTAATGGCCATTAGACCAATCAATAGAGAAAATTTTAGATCGAAACTCTATTATTTGATTTTTCGATAAATACCTAAAAACAGGTCGAAAATTTAGCAAAACAGGCATAACTTACCACGAAAAATCTATGGAAACGAAAAAATCTAGACCTTTGCTGGTCTGATTGAATCCTACTTATGGAGAAAATATGAGCATAAAAGATTTTAATCAGTTGATCTAGTAAATCTTACAAAATTGCAATTTATAATAAAAAGAGTTAATGAAATCGAATCGTTAGTATAATTTTATCTTCGTAAATAAGAAGACACCATCATGACTATATCTGACGAATCCATATAGTTGTCAGATCCAAGGAAGATATTCATTTGATTATTATTATTAATATCATTAATGGTGAACAATCACGGTCGGAGACCATTGCCAGATTCGAGCTTCTGTCGATAACAATGATATCAAGTGAAGTATCTTTATTGAAAGCACTAACAGTTACAGACAATACACAACTATTAATTGAATATATCATCTGCTTTCTCGAAAAAAAAAAAGCATTACCATATTCAAGAAGAACACTCGTATCGCCATTATCATAGTTGATGAAAACGATATATCGAGAATGGATATCATTATTGAAATTGTCAAGGACACTTGTACTGTCACTAAAGCTATTGATAATAATGATGTCTATTGATAGTTCTCAGTATTGATGAACATTTATTTTTGACAGAAGTAACAAGATGAATATTTGATATCAATTAAACTCAATTTACATGAATATAACAATGAAATAAAGGAAACATATGTTTGTTTCATTATACAGTAGTATATGAAACAAAAAATGTTCATATTCAAGTTAGTAGTTATTCATTGTTCGAATATAATCAATAATTATTCATATTATTTCGAAAAGATTAACAAAATTTTTTAACAAATAGATTTTCAATCAAATACTTGTTAATTCTGAATCGATACACTTTCTCATTTCCTTTTCTATTCATCTTATGATCACACTAATACAGTTTCCTTTATTAGAAGAAAAAAGGAAATAAACCATTCTTTCTTCTGTACACTACACTTCAATCCTTTACGGAAGAAAGAAACAGACTGGTCACTAATCCATGTTATTCACTCTTACTCTCTCTTTTTTTTTATTAATTGAGGGCCACAGCGGTAATAGCAGGCAACAGCATCTAAAGAACTCATTCAATATTCACAATGGCTTAGCATTGAAGAGTAATGGACAGAGAACAAAAAAAAAAAAAAAAAAGAAAAAGAAAAAGAATGAAATTCATCTCTCTACTGGCTGTTGTTCTTCCTTTTTCTTATCTGAACATCGTCTTGTCGTCCAAGGTGAACGAACAATAGAATAGGTATTCTTATTCTAATTGTAGTACGAATAAAAGAAAACGAAGAAGCAGAACATAACGTATTGCTCACGTTCCGTCCGCTATTCACACTTGACATTTGGGACAATTGATTACTGAAATTTCATTTTTACAATCGAAATCAAAAATTATATTAAAATATCAACGATGACCTTTTGTTTATGTGCGAAATATCTTCTTTTATTTTTCAATTTAATTATTTGGGTAAGATATTCATTTCTATATGATTAATTTTTCAAGTATATTTTTGTTTTTATGATTATTGAATTGTTAAGAAGATATTATTGATATAGATCATTAATGCATGACTACACCTTTGTTTTATTTTTAAAAAAAAAAATGTTAATTCAATCATAAAAATATATGTTCCTTTTTTTTTAGTTATCAGGTGGTGCTTTTTTAAGTTGTGGAATTCTTGTATTATATAGACGTGATTTACATGAATTATTTGCACTTTTATCTTATGATTCTCGTCTTATACCATCATTTTATAATATAGGTTATATTTTAATTGTTATTGGTGCACTTGTTTTTGTTGTTGGTTTAATTGGATGTTGTGGTTCAGTAAGAGAATCTCGAATTTTACTTGGTTTAGTAAGTAAATTTTAAATATATATATATATATATATATAATTATAAGTTATCTTTTAAATATCTTAGTATGTCTTTTTTATTATACTTGTAATGGGTGGTGAACTTATTGTAGCTATGTATACGGTATTATTAAGTGATGAATGGGATTCTCGGTTACCAAATACATTAAAAAGACGAATATTAATGTATAATTATTCAATGCCACAACAGTTTGAATATGATTTAGATATTATTCAAAAACAAGTAATTGAATATTTAAATATGTTTAATAAATGAATTAAAATAAGAATTTTCTTTATAGAAAAGTCCTGTATAGATAAAAGTTTTCTTGTTGAAATAAAATAATCTTCATGACTATCCTTTTTAGAGCAACTTTTAAGCTAAATCCAGTTTAAATTATTCTGTATATATAATAAAAGTTTTTTTAAAATATAGTTTTATACAGGACGGTTTAATGTAATGTAAGATTCGATTCTCTTCTAAATCGACAGCAAGAAAAACAATCATAACATAATAATATAATACTTGTAAAGATGAAAAGAGACTTTTAATTTATGTAAATTTCACTTACATAATTTGTAGATAAAGTAGTCGTTCAAACATCATTTCTAGTATATAATATTTTTGTTTAGTTTCGATGTTGTGGTATTGATGGTCCATCAGATTTTCAAAATAATGCAGATTATAAAATATTTGATCGACATCTTCCAGCATCATGTTGTATTCGTTTAATAAATGGAGTTTGTTCTGAAACTGATGCATATCGATTTGGATGTTATCAAGCTGTCAATGGATATATACATCTTTATTCAAGATTTATTGTTGCTATTGGAATTGGAATTGCTCTACTTGAAGTATAGATTATTTTTTTTACATATAAATATACATCTGAATTTTTATATTTTTTAGTTAACTGCATTAATATTAGCTGTATGTGTTTGTCGCAATACAATAGATGAAAATGAATTTAATTGATTTATATTTATGTAGAATTTGTTTTTTTTTTAAATGTAGATAATAAAATTTAATTGAATAAAAATTAAATTTATTAGCACAAATGTTTTGAGACAACAAACAGTTGAAAATGGAGAGGAAATTAAGAAAATTCGAACGAAAATAATGACACAGTTGTAACTGGTCCGATCAGACTAGTTTTCGTCGATTTTGGCGGTTTAAAAAATTTTCTCTGTTAAACCACGTCGAGAACGAATTTGAGTATGTTTATCAAAAAAATTGAACAACGATTTTTCAGAAACTATCAGGCTTTTATTTGTATATCTATCCATACCTCTTTATTTTTTGAATCAAACTAAATTTCAATATGAACAAAATATCATAGATTGACTCTTTCTGCTGCTCAGGAAACATTACATATTCACTTTTAGAAAATTTCAAAGTTATAAGTGACTCTGACATGGTTTTTATTCTCTCTGAGAATGTCAAAGATATAGGGAAATCAAAGAAAAATTAATTACCGGTAATACTACTACATATAACCAAATTAATCATACTCTGTAAGACCGATCAGTTTTTATCGATCTATAAAAACTCCTGAAACCGATCAACCAGGAACGATCCAGAAATTTGAGACCGATTACAACTCTAAAGTGACATGACTGAATGGTGTAATTGAAACTCTCAAGATTTGTTCCACTTAGGGCAGGATTGAAACCGAATGAAAAAAGTTGATCAAAATAGTAGTTGGCCCCAATAAGCGATTAGTTCATTGTAATTTTCAAGCACATGTAACAGTGAAAGAAAACAATGTCGTTCCATTTTGACGCATACTAATCATATCATTATTTCAAGAAAGTCTTTTACTATTTATTATTTATAACGACTTCATAAATCATATAATCATCTGACAATCGTATTTGATCTAAAACTAATTTTTAGGGATTATTTGAAACAAAAGATAATATGATATATAATGAAAAACATTTTTATAAAATTTATTTTTGAGGAACTTAAATATCTATAATATAAATAGTTAAATTTTTATTATATACTTCATAATCATAATTTTCTAATTCTATTCTTTTCTTCCTATGAATTAAATTCATCATCATAAAAATATATTTTACCTTTTCTGTTTCTATATGACAAGTAATCGTGTATTACTCATCAACATTGTTAGAATTTGATTTATAAAATAAAACATTCTCTCTATAGCAAATGTAAGTAGTATGCAATAATAAAATCGATCAAATCAGCATATATATTTATATACCAATGATGTACATAAATAAAACAAGCGAGAAAAAAAATTTACATGAATAAAAAATCAGTGTGAGGTCATATAATATGATGATGATGATGACGACAGAAGAAGAGATAATGTATGCATAATCAATTAGAAAGAAAAAAAAACTGAGACGAGATGAAAAGCTACATGTTTATATGATTCGTCACTAACAACGATTCTAACCATTCGATATGGTAATATAATATCAGGTATTTACTGTCTTTCGTATTTTTTTTTATTTCTTATTTGTTTTTATGATTGAATAAAGTATGAGAATATATTAGTTGTAAAAACGTTGCCATCGTTTCTTTTTTACATATATATATATATATACAAGCCTAGGTAATGAAATAAGAAGAGAATATATATATATTCAAATTCGAGTTTGATCTCATTAGACAACATCTCAAAAATTCCTTTTTTTTCTCTCTTTCTCGCGTAGTGAACATAACATGCTTGCATCTCTTCATCGTTGAGAGGCACACAGGAGCTTGTGTCCGCGCGCTCCGTTATGTATGCAAATAGTATGTATATTCATTTTATTGCATTCAGTTTATGATAATTCCTCATTCTGCATCTCTCTCTTCTCTTCTTTTCGTCGTAGTCACTTTCTCGAGTTTTCTCGATAAATGCAAGACGAAACATATAAAACAAAATAAAAAATGAAGAAGAAGAAGAAGAATAATGATACTTATTCATTTTATTATTCCGTAAGTTTAAATAAAATAGTTTTGTTTTATATTACAAAATAAATTATACATAATATTTAAAAAAAACAAATTTTTTATGAGAACAAAAATGTGTATGATTTTTTTTTGTATTATTTATTAGTTAAAATATACAATTATTCTTGTATATTTATCTATTAAAATAAAGCTGGATAAATTTATTAATAAAAAATTTTATCTGACCGGAAGTAAAAGCAATTGTTTTCTAATACGGAAATGTTTTGATTTCTTCTTAAGTATCATTTATATCTTATTGTAACCGGAAAGAAAGATAAAATTTATCGAATAAGTTAGAATAAGAAACTTTAATATAGATAGATTTTAATAATACATCTTTATATTTATTGTTAAAGAGAAAAATGATTTCATTTGAAATTTATATTCTATAATAGTTCTTCTAAGTGATTTTAGCGTCTTAATCTTTTCAATTGTAGAATTCCTTTTTTGTATGTTCAAGTAATCATATTTGATATCTTACATAAACTTGTTTTTTCCTAACATCTTGAATTCTCTTGCTAGATTTATGATTGAAGAAAAGTAAACTTTGATTTTTTTTATATAAATTAACTGAATATTCATATTTAGTTTTTTTTTTACTTTTGAATTTATTCTAGAAGAACGTCCGCAATATGTTCGAACAATTCCATATTACTCAACTATATTTTTCGAACGTCAATCGGCGACCTCTATTGATATCAATCATGTTGATGACAAGTCAAAGTGAGTAATTTGACACGAATCATAAACGACTAACTAGTAAATGGGTCGCGTTCCATTAGTATTAACAACTACTTGCCACTTGTTATAGTAGTTACTGTCCATTGACATACACATATATAGACAACGCATACACACATATAACAAATGGCGGAACAAGGCGTGCGTGCGTGAAGGAAAAATATATATATATATAAAGTCATTACTTGAAATTGATCTATCTTTGTTTAATAGTCATCACATCATATGAAACAGATGGAAAATTAAGAAAAAAAAAATGTGTTTGATATTGTTAATTGCTTGTCATCATTTATTAATAAGATTAGATAAAGGAAGAAGGAAAATAATTTAATTAAAAGATGTTTTCGATCTTTTAATGTTCAAAATATTTCATTTTTTAATTCGTCAAGTAAATAGAAATAGAAAACAAATATCATATAAGCAAAGTTAATATATTTCAATTGGTTAATTAAAAAAAACTTCGTTTCAATTTTGATAAAATCATTTTAATATGTATGTCACGTCTTTATCTGTTGACTCCACCCTTTTTTCCATCCGGTCTTGTTGATTGGATTCATCTGTTCTATTCTACAAATGATTGATAGTCTTGTCTTGTTATTCTTTTTTCTTTTGTTCATCTGTGCATACTTATGAATAGATCAATTCATTTCATATACATATTTGACTTTACTCTTCGTCTTACTGTCATCTTTTTTCTTTTTCTTTTTTTTAACTCAAGAAGACGAAACGAAATCGGATCGGTACTCATTAGCATACAGTCTATTTTCTTTCTAGATAAATAAGAAATGAACCAATGAAAATATTTTTATAACAAAAAAACCCCTTTTAATTTGGTTTTTTCTTCCATTTCTAATTTAATTAAAATTCGCTTCAGTAAATTTCTAGAAATATCAATATTAAAACATTAAAGAAAATATAAATTTTTAAAAAAATATGTAGAAAGATTCTTCGTTTTGTCTTCGAAGAATCATCAAACAGGAAGAGAAGTAATTTGCATATATGCAAAAAAAAAACACGAAGAATGACTGAAGATAACAATATGATCATACATTGACAAGAAAAAAATAAAAAATTCGAATTTTGTTTGCTTATTATTATACTGAAAATTTCAGTCTCTTGTGAATTAGCACGCGCATATGTTTGTCTATTGTTATGTCTGATGTATTTGTGTTTTCTTTTTTGAGGTGGACAAGTGCCAAATGTTGATTATTTGAGTGAGTATGCATCATGCTTTTCTTCTAGATTCTTTTTTTTTTTTTTATCAAGGTGTCTATGAAGAAAAAAAACTCAAACAAACCGAAACCAGACAAAAATATATTATATATATATATGTAGGTTGAAGAAGAGAAGAGAAAAAAACGAAAAGTCCAAATCCATCATTATAAACGAAATATAGGTGTGGAAAGGTCGTTTGTGTATTTGTCAAGGTGCGAGAGGATTAGTTTTAGCTCCTTTTCTTACGATAGATGAAACCTTGTAATTAGACTCGATCGACCATCGATTTTTCTTTTTATTTTATATGTTATTCTTACTAACTGTATCGAATATGATGAATAATGACAAAGAACAACTCGATTAGCTTAATTTCCCGTGTCTCTGATCTTGACTAGCTAGGCAGAAAAAAAAACTAGCTAATTTGATTTTAGAGTTGTATTTCTAGACTTGTCTAATTATAAATAGTCGATCTCCAACTGATAGGACCATCTGCTATATGTTTATTTGTCTCTTTGACTATTATTTCTTCTTTTTCCTTTTTTTTTTGCTATATGTGACACACAGGAAATGTCTTGTGTACACATACACATACGATTAGATCCATCAATCACGCAATGGCAACGACAAAAAAAAAAAAAAAAGAAATCCGATCATTCTTTTTTTTCTCTTCTTTTTCTCTCCCTAAAGGTCATTCTATCCAATCAAAAAAATTCAAGTTCCTATTCCTTCAATCAACCAACCCGTTTTCTTCTCTTTCTTTCTCTTTCTCATGTTGGATGCACTTGTTGCATGCATGCATACATACACAAATAAAGAGAAGCTATCTTGTCATCGACTAGGCATATAGAGAAAGAGAGCAACTCCTTGACAGAAGAAGCATCGGACGACGGCGGCAAATCTGAATTTCATTTGCATTCAAAACTAGCACTAGTACCAGCAACTATCCTATTCTTATATTGATATTCAAATAAACACATACAACGATTCTCAATAGTGTTAGTGTTTTTTTTCAAGCACTACCGTATATTCAGCAGCCGATTTCGGTTTATCCTAATTGAAATCTGATTATTTTTCTATTAATTCAATTGATAGAAAAGAAAAAAAAAAAGAAAGCTAATGGTGAGTAATATATTTCTAAAAAGAACGCAAAACAAAAGAAAATAAAAACTATAACATAAATATTGAAGATAAAAATTAATGATTAATTTTTATTTTTAGTTATTATTATTATTATAAGAATAATAATAATAGTATTGTTAATGATTTTTTCAAAATATGTCAACATCACCATCATCAGTTGCAGCAGCAACAGCTTATGCTCTTCATCATCATCATATTCATACACATCATCATATTCATCCATTTCATCATCAACATCAACTTGATTCATCAACACCATCAAATACGTTTTTTTATCCAACATCATCAGATTCATCAAATGATTTAATATTACAACAAAATGATATTAAACCAAATAATAATTATTTATTTACAACACCATCATCATCATCAACAACAACAACAGGAAACAGTACAACAAGTCCAGTAAATCTACCTGAACGTAAAAGTGTTTCACCAACATCAACAAATGGTACAGCGTGGCCTGTTATTATGCAACATAATCCACATAAACAACATACATTATCTATTGAAGATTATTGGACAACACCAAATCCTTCAAATTATTATCAAACATCAAATTATCATCATCAACCTTATTTAACAAATCATCAATTTATTCCAACATATGGTTCATCATCAACAGATCATGAACATCATTTTCAAATACCTCCACCACCGCCATTACCACCATCAACATCATCATCAGGTATTGATGATAATGATTTAAATTTAATTCAAACAATAAATGATGATGATGAACATCAAATACATATTGATAATAATGATTTAAATCGTTTTT